>JAQQSV010000294.1:81851-163403 GCA_028646515.1 Pseudochirops corinnae | reverse complement strand
ACTGGAATTGAGAATTCCAGGCATGTTTCAATATCACAAAATTCCATAGTGCCGTAGTGAATAGAGCTGGCAAGCAGAAAGACCTAAATTCGAATTCTGCCTCAGATACTTACTTGCTGTGTAATCTTGGCAAGTCATGGCCTCTCAGACTCAGTTTTCTCATCTGTAAAATTCAGATGGCAATAATACCCACAGTATTGCTGTAGTGATCAAATGAGGAAATGTATGTAAAGCCTTAATAAGGGATTTAGCTGTGTTCCAGGCTATTATTATATGAAAATTAGGACATGTTGTGTTATGTCCAGTTATTAAAAGAATGCAGTTTCTCTTGCAATGGTAAACATAGACATGGTTACCTTAAAATTTTCCTCAGTAAGGCCTTCTTCAGTTTTAGCATCTCTAATCATTGCTGCAACATATCTCTTCACCAGGTTCCTCATCACTTCCTAAGACATTGAATAATAATAGTACTGATGTTAAATAGCTGATTGTAGTTTCAGTTTTAAGTCCCCACTGAAAAGAAAATATTACAAAGCCTTAAATTAACATATAATAGGCGACTTACTTGATACTGATGATGTCTTCTTAAATTATCAGCTGTTCTTCTCTGAAAAGGAAAGAGACATTTGCTTACATGTAAAGTAGATTTCTTATAAGAATTATAAGAGTACATTGAAATAATAAATAGGAAAGGAACATAAACAACAATATAGAAAATAAGATATAAAATGAAAGTTAGAACAGAGGCAGATTCTTTGAATATGTTAGAACCATAGGAAAATAAAAGAAGTATTGCTTGTCTAACAGATAATAATGGATAAGTAATCACAGATGATAGAAAGCAGGAAACATTTATTATTATGCTCACAAAAAAATAAAATGGAGCCAGAGACTAGAAAAAAGCTCAAGTGATCATAAGGGTAGAAAACCAAACTAGGAAGAAAGCTCTGATAATAGACCTTTAAAAAAAAGAGTTAACTGTAAAACATGATGATATGGGTAATATCTCCTTGAGATGGTGAAGGAATTGGGCAATACCTATAATAATGTAGGAGGGAGATTATACCTAAAGACTGAAGTAAACCTATTACTATTGCTATACTTACCAAAAAATTAAAAGGAATGACATAGGTTATATAATTTAAAAAACCCAGCACAATCTAATTTCAAATATTCTGAATATATACTTATAACTGAGCAATAATTATCTATTTTCCTAATAAGACAAAGGATCTTGATTTTAGTAATGTTTTTTTTTTTATTCTTCATGGTAGGACTGTGAAACAGGTAAAATAGAATTCTAATAAGAGCTAAATCCATGAATAATCATAGATTCATACTTCAACAAAGTATTCACAAGATACACATTTTATTTCCTTGAGTGGAATGACTGGATGTGATTCTCCACTGGCCATGAAAAACACATTTGTGATTCAGAATGATTAGTATAATTCTAAGGAACAGATGGGACAGGATCTGGCTTGCTAAATGCATATGAGTGAAAGCCACTAATTATTTTGAACACTGTTCAATTTCTTATGAAATTTATGGATGTTTAAATGTGATAAGAGTACTCAGAACCCAAAGGAATCTTAAACTGGAGTTTTAAAGATGATAACTTCTATAAGGTCTACATAAAATGAGAATCAATTTGAGCAAATTGAATATGCAATATTTAAAAATCAACCACCAGATGGAGTTATTGGATTCTTAATGAGACAATCCAAAAACAATTCAAGACTATTAGTAATGCCATAACCAATATTACTTGGAATAAGGCAAAGGACTTGATCCTTCCAGATTTCCTTTAGTCAAATTAAATTTGAAAAACTAAAATAACTCTAATTTTATACCAAGTTCTTTAACACCATTCTTCCAAATTAGGTTCACTTAATTAACAAGCATTTGTACTATGCTAAGTGCTGGGGATACAGAGAAAAAAAACAAAAAAAAAAAACCCCTCTGGCTTCAAGGAGTTTACATACCAAAGAAGAGAAAAATATGTATATATGTATGTACATACATGTATATGTACATATACACATAATACATGCAAATGGTAATGCAATGCATGTATTCATACGTATGCACATGTAAACAGTATAAATATGTGTAAATGGAAATGGATATATGTGTATATACATATATTGACAAGCTATGTATATATACATATGCATGCATGTCTATATAAGTACATATATCTTATCTATATTATAACACAAAATGAATATGTTTACATATATTTTTATAGGTCCATTTAAGATATGATATATGATTGTATATTATATGTGTGTGTATATATACACACACACAGACACACACACAGACACATACTTCCATGGAAAAGGTGGATTTCATGTAGAAAGAAGTTTTACTCTTTATCGCACATGATAAGGGATCCAGATTGAGAACTGGATGGGGCCTTAGAAATTAACTAAGTTCGATCAGCTTACTTTACAGATGAAGAAACTAAGAATATAGTCCATATCCTTAACTCTCCAATACTAATTTATCTTTATTCAAGACACAATTGCCTTGTTATATTCAGTGGGCATTCCTCTCAATTGGATTAGAATAGGTAGGTATATTGTATGGTAGTCCCTGTAGATCCCAATCAGGTTAAATTATTCATCGAAGGTCACTTAGGTAGTAAAATAGTAAAGTGAGGAAATGAATCCAGTTCTTTTGACTCTAATTTTATCACTTTCTTTTGCAACACACTTTTCAGTTCTAGATTTGTGAGTCTGAGAGGCCATGACTTGCCAAGATTACACAGCAAGTAAGTATCTGAGGCAGAATTCGAATTTAGGTCTTTCTGCTTGCCAGCTCTATTCACTACGGCACCATGGAATTTTGTGATATTGAAACATGCCTGAAATTCTCAATTCCAGCGTGTTGTTTTATTGTAAGCAAATCTGGATTTTTAATTGCCACCATTTTGGATTTTCTTATACTATTAGTCATTAGTCATAGATACTAATCAAGAATCTTCAAGAATGCAGGTTCATTGTGATGTGAATAATATAAATAATAATTTTATTTGTATTCACCTTTGGAATAAATGTTCTGCTACTGGGGGGATATTTGGGGGTCAGATGTCAAATTTATCTTCCTACTTACATTTTACTTAAATTAGTGTTAACTGGATCCCCTAAATAGACTACATGATGATCCCAAAGTGTATTTGTATATAAGTGGTAGAACCAGAATATTTATGTGTATCTGTATATCTTTGTGTGTAAATATACAATGTATATATAAGATGTTTATTTTTGCGCATACATATATACTGTATATATGCACAAACACATGTATGTATATAGACTATATTTGCACACATGTGTATACAACATTAATATGTATGTACACATATGCACATATATGCAAGCATGTATTGTATATTTGTATACATATAAATGATACGTACAGGCACATATAAGATAATAAAATATACCCAATTACACTCTTCAGTAGAAAAGGTAAATTTAATGTAGAAAGAAACTTGCATTTATAGGATTAAAAACAAAGTAATAACAAAAATTTTGATTTAGTGGCAGAGTTGGAAGGAGCTGTAGAAACCCTGTAATTCAATCTCCTTGGTTTTGTAGATGAGGAAACTGATCTGACATGGTTGAAATAATGTACTAAAGATCATCATAGCAGGTTAATGAAAAGGGAAGAACAAGAACATACATGTCCTAATTCCTAATCCAGTATTATTCAATTATGCAATACACAGAGGAAAAATGAGTCAGTTGGCATATATAGTCCATATCCTTGACTTTCCAATACTAATTTATCTTTATTCAAGACCCAACTGCCTTGTTATAGTCAGTGGGCATTCCTCTCAATTGGATTAGAATAGGTAGGCATATTGTATGGTACATGCTACAGATCCCAATCAGTTCTCTTTTTAAGGACAGAATTCTTAAAACTGTGTAGTTTAATAGGTATTTCTCATACTAAAATTTACTAATCAACATTGCTAATTGATAATCAGCATAAACCACTTTATAATAAGCCGCTAATCTCTACCCATCATCATCATCACCATCATCATCACCATCATCATCATCATCATGGCTAGCATTTCTAACACTTTAAGATTTGCAAAATACTTTACATGTGTCAACTCACTGGAACCTCACAACAACTGTGTAAAGTAGTTCCTATTTGACAGATGAGAAAATTGAGGGTGAGAGAGGTTTAGTGCTTGCCAGGATCATTATCCAGTAAGTGTCTGAGTCAGGGTGTGACCTAGGTCTTCCTGACTCCAAGTCCAACAATCAATACATTGTCCCATCTTACTGCCTCCTAAATAATTTTTAAAAATACAGAGGAAATGGGATATCTTAAAGAAAAAGATAGATTAAGTTAGACTTAAGAAAACTTCTGAAAAGCAGAGGATTTACAGAGGATCTCTGATATATATATATATATATATGTATGTATATCCTGGAGGCAGAGCACAAAACCACCAAAGCTGTGATCTAGAGTGCCAACCATCAGGGGTCTCGCTCCTTCTCACCCCTATCTCTTATCTTAGGCGACTTCTTAAGAACCTTTCAGTTCTCTTACATCCTGTCATTTTTATGGTCCCTCTCCCCACCCCATCTTGGCACCTTCATCCCAGATCTGAACAGCAGAGACTAGAAAAAGGCTAGATTCTCTAGCAACATACCACACTCCTGTTTGTATGTAACAACCCTTGTCAGACTACTCTTGCATTGCCAATGCCCCTTCCCTTCCACTATTTTGACCCACATGAAAAAAAAATTCTAGTTAAAATTTTATTATGGCATAATGAAATGGGAGATTTACTGTCATTTATGAGTAATGTAAATGGGACAGGGATCATAACAATGGCTCAACTCTCAGATACATATTTAAAAGCATTTTATTAACACTTCAAAATAGCCTTTTAAATATTAAAGCAGATTTTTATTCACTTCTTATGAAAAGCCATATTTACAATGGCATTTTAAAATGATTTCTACCCAAACCAAATAACTATTCACATTAGTTGTTAAAGCATTTTTCTTCACCTTTATGACCAAAGGGTCTGGTCAAGACCACTTATATAAGGAAATGCTGATGGCCAGTCTAGATCAAGACTTCATAATCTGGAATCCATAGACTGCCAAAGAGTCTATGAATTTGGATGGAGAGAAAAAAAGTTACATTCTTCAAACTTCCATGAAAAATTGGCATTTTCTTCAATTATAAATGTAGATAACAGACATTACTATGAGAAGAGGTCCATAACTGCATCAGACTGTCAAAGGGGCCCATAACACACTAAAAAGCTTAAGAGGGAGTGGCTAGGTGGCACAGTGAATACAGCATCAGCCCTGAAGTCAGGAGGACCTGAGTTCAAATCTGGACACAGACACTTAACACTTACTAGCCATGTGACCTGGGGCAAGTTGCTTAACCCCAACTGCCCTACAAAAAAGCAAAAAAAAAAAAAAAAAAGATTAGGAACATTTGCTAAGAACATTAAGGGGAGGTGATAAATTAGTAAAACAGAGTAATAAGAGCTCCCTGGGCTACTGATATTAGACACTTCCAGCAAGTGCTCATATGATGCTTAAGAAGGCTGAAGACATTGAACATAAAGTAAAACATGTTTCAGAGCATTTTTCAGGGATAAGTGACATGGTCTTTCTATCCAATGGCCTTTCATCAGTCTTGACTTCTCTGCAGCCTCTAACACTCTCAATGACTCTCCCTGGATATTCTCTTCTTTCTCAGTTTTCACTACACTAAGCTTTCCTGGTTCTCCTTCTCCTGTCTGGCTGTTCCTTCTCAGAATTGTCTGAATCTTCTTGAAATGTCCTTCCCACTCACCATAAGTGTTTCAGTCCTCTTTTCCCCTCTATATTCTTGCTTAATGATTGCATATGTCTCACTTATCTCAGTGCTAATGATTGCCAGGGCTCTTTATTCAGCTTCAACTCCTCTCTTGACCTCCAGTCTTGCATCTTTGATTGCCCACATTCTCTGAACTTAACCAACATGCCTCAGCTCCTGTTAACTGGCAAAGAACAAACATTATAATGAACAACAATAAAGTAATTACTAGCTTTATTGATAGACTCCACATGACAAGAACACTGAACGATTTGAATTTGGGAGATGTTCATGTTTGGTTTCTCAGTAAGTCCATGGTACAATTTGGTTCAGTGGATAGAGCAATGGATTTAAAGCTGGGAAAACCAAAGTTCAAATTTCCCCTCTGGTATCTGCTAGCTGTGTAACTCTAGGAAAGTTACTTGATCTCTTTTAGCATCAGTTTCTTCATCTATAAAATGGGTATAATACTACCACCTACTGCAAATGTATAAAAATAACTAATAATAATATTGATAATAGCCAATATTTATGTTTTACTCACTATGTGACAGGCACTGGGCTAAACACTTTATAATTACTTCCTCAGCTGATGTATAAAATGCTTTGAAAACCTTTAAGTGCTTTATGCAATATTAGTTACTACTAATAATGGAGGAAAATTTAGTTAGGGGACATAAATCATGCATTACCTTCTGCTGGCATGGATTCATTTCTGTATTTTCCTCCTCTGAAATTCCTTAAAGGCAAGATAGTTTGCCACCAATCTGGAAAGGTTTAAATGTAGGCCTGCCTAGAGATGGGGTGATGGACTAGATGACTAGAAATCATTTTATGATCAACATATTTTAAAGCATGAAATGCTACAGCTAAGGATGTTTTCTGGACTAGGAGTCATTTTGCTAAGCTCAGTACTCTGTCTCTTACTTCTGTGTTCTTGCTCCTGGAATTAATTCCTTTCTCATCTTTGATTTTCAGAATCCTTGTCCTTCTTCTAGGCTGAACTTAGCTGTCACCTCCTCTGTGAAGCCTTCCTTGATCCCTCCAATTATCAAAACTGACTCGCTCCCCAATTTATTTCTCTTGGGGATCATTATTTTTGTGATCTTATGTCCCACAGAGTCAAGTGTAATTTCCTCAAGGACAAGGGCTAGTCTTGCTTTTATCTTTGTTTATTCATCACTTAGCATAGTGCTTTAAATGTAATAATAATCTAATCATAATAACCTATTTATGTATCTCTTGCTCTGTGTTAGGCACTGTGCTAAATGCTTTACAGATATTGTCTCATTTATCCTCTGGGAACTAGGTGCTATTACTATCCCAATTTTACAAATGGGACAACTGAGGCAAAATGAGGTTAAGTGACTTGCTCAGGGTCACAAATACCTGAGTCTGTATTTAAACTTGGTTCTTCTTGAATACAGGCCCGGCACTCTATTCACTGCACTATCCAATAGTAGACACTTATTATGTGTTTGTTGAATGGCTGCACAGATGGCATGTTAATTAAAGGACTGTGTACAAAACGGCCCTGCCAGTCTTACTTTTAAAGGGAAGGGGTGCCTGCTTTGGTCAGAACTCATAGCTCTATGAATATAAGCAACTTATCGGAGCTTCATCCTGATTATCTGGGAGCAGAGAACAGAGGATTCTAAATCTCAGCTCTAACGCCATAGGGAACCTCTCAGTGGAGATAGACTGCCCAGAGACATGTGATGCTGTGGTATAAGCTAGAGCTTTCGATAAAAGTGTCAAGTTGCTTCAGAAAAGGGAGGGCTTGATTGCTATGGGGCAGAAGGCTCCAGGGAATAGTTTGTGACACTTTTTCTTTCTCACAAATTCTAGTTATCTCCAGGTCTACTATACTGAATGTCAGTCTCACTTCATGCAGCTGGTACCCTGCAGTCAATTTTCAGGGTAGTTCTCTCTCATTTCCTTTCTAGTTTTGGTCTGCTGCTGTTCTTAGGACTGGTATAGGCCTTGGGCTGTTTCATTCTTTTCTTCATTCCTCAAGGGAGGCAGCCTACAAGGTTCTGCTTTTCAAATGAAGCAATGAAAAAAAAAGAAAAGAAAATATAATGGGAAAGGGGCCAGGGCTATTGAAATGCTAGAAAAATTCTCCAGCTTTATTCTTTTGCATATGGTAAAAATCTATATTTTGGGATCTGTTGGACTGTGTTCCAACTTAGATAAATGACATCGAATAAAATGGACAGACTTATCATGATCAAACTGAGTATTTAAAACACTTTTATATGAAATACAGAATCTTTTCTCTAATAATCTATAAACTGAGGAAGTAGAACAGGAAACGTCTCAGGTCCCTTCTAATCCTACTCGTCTCTGATTTCATCTCTTGAAGCCAGGTTTCTATGGGGAGGGGGGAAATGGGAATGGGGTGTACCCTGCACAAAGACTTTGTGAATCAGGAAGAAGATAGGTTTAACAGGAAGGTGATTGCCCTGAATTCTTCCTCCATTTCCTGATCTTACAACTATAATTAGTGAAGGTCATGAAGTAGAAGTAGCAATGATTTTGAATAAGTTCTTATTGTAATACCAAAATTTGAGAGCTGAGACTCTTCATCCATCAGTTATCCAATCAATCCATCCACTCATTTATTTATTTGTTGATTTTGTATCTCCAACACTTAAGATAATGCATTGTTCAAGTATGTGATTTCTATAGGCTCTTAAAAAGAAAGAGGGACAGGTTCTGTGATTTCAACTGCATAGAGGAGCCTCAGATAAGGAGAACCCTCTGCCCCCCATAAAGCAGGTCTGCACTTTCTCTGCCACTTATGATCAGTTTTACAGAGCTGCCTAGGACTTTGAGAAATTAAGTGACTGCTCAGTGTCACACAGCCAGTATTTGTCAGAGGTAGAACATGAACCCAGATCTTCGTGGTTAAGAGGTCAGCTCTCTGTTCACTATATTATACTGCCCCTTTGTTAATTATATGCCTTAATACATTGTCCTTAAATTGAATTGGTCTGGAATCTAATGGAGATGAACTGCACTCCCCTATGTCTCCCAAAGTTATAATGAACTAGGCATTTCCATCCACCATCTCCAGTCCCCTAGTAACAAAACAATGCACATCTGTCTAAGAGATGGCTAGACAGAGATGTAGGTGTGCAGCCTGGGGCCAAACAGCAAAGTGAACTCATTAGTTCTGTTTGAAGATCAAACCCATACTCTTGGCTCTCCTTGTCAAAGCTGTATAATAGATAATACTGTTGTAAAACTAAAGAAATTCAAATATTATCTTTTATCTTAATCTAAAAACTAGACAGGTTGTGTTTTATGGTTGTGATCTTTGGCCAAAAGCATTAATGTTCTGATGTGGCATATTCTAATTAAAGATTCGCTCCCACAAACATAGCCTGCCCTTTAGGTTAATTAGAGTGTGAACACCTTACTTCTTTGAACAAATAGATACAGGATTTCTCTAGGTTCTGTAAGGAAAGAAAAATCATATCAAAGGTTGATGAACACTAAGAAAGGCTTTTTTCATACAGGCAAGGTAAAAATACTCTATTCAGTTCAATGAGAAGGTGATTACTTAAAAAAAAAAAAAAAAGAGTTGACTAAACAGAAGCAGAGAATAAAGAGAGTTATCATTAGCCACAAATTATAATGTGTTTATTGCCCCTACCTCCTTACAACAAGTTTTAACAATAATCTCTTTCAGGGGGGAGTTCATGACTGCTGGGTGGGAAACTATTCTGGATGATGGGCTTGCACCCTCTTGCACCCTGATAACCATTTCATTCAATAAAGGGTTTGAGGTTTAGTGATTGTTTCATCTTTAAAACATGCCAAGTCTCTCTGATTCTAAAAGGAAGGCCAACTACAAACTGCAAATAGGCAGGTATAGTTTCAATAGTATCATCTGTGACCCATTAATGGACAGATAAGCTTGACAGTAATCACATTCTGGACTATGGACATGACCAATATTGAATTGATGCCCATTATAGCTTAAACCCTTTGCTAGGCATGTAAAGTGAATAAATGACAGTATGAGAGGAAGAGGAATGGTTGCTGGAAGTTAGGTCACTGCAAACAGAGAAGTCAGAAGAAATTATTTCAAGGCTAATCTAGAATACTGCCCTACTCAAGTCAGGATGAATATGGATATACAGGGTCACCACAGTAGGCAGTAGGAAGACTAGCTAGCAGCGCAGAAATCAGGAATAAGGCAAATCTTGGAATTAAGACTTGGGTCATCAAATATCTTGGATGAGATCCAAGAATTAGAAACATGGAAGGTGAGTTGAAAGGGACTTCAGAGACCATCTAGTATCACCCATACTTCCCCCACAATATGCCTTACGAGTGGACATGTAGTCTTTGCTTGAAGACTGCTAGTGGAAAGAAACCAGCACTTTCTGAGGCAGTCCATTTCACTCTGATTATTAGGGAGGTGTTTACACTATTACTAGGCTATAGAAATCACAATCTCTCCACTTACCTCTATAAGAATAGCATGAAAGACATAAAATGCATTGCAAAATCTTAAAGCATTCCCTTTGAACAATATTTCCCTCTTCTACGTGGCACAGAAGAATAAAGCACTAGATTTGGAGTCAAAAATTCATATTCAAATCGTGCAATTTTTTTTTTTAAAGATCAGATTGGAGACCAATTGGGTGAAACAATAGAAAAAAATTAAATGAATTAAAGTCTTTTCGCCTCATTTTGTGCATATGTAAAAGAAAAGAATTGCCAAAAAATCGAGGAAAGAGGAAAAAGGATCTATATACATAAGAATATTTTAAGCTTTTTGTTATTTGTAACAGCATAGGCCTGCAAACTTAGGGTGGCATTCGTAAATTGGGGAATAGCTGAACAAGTCATGATATAAGAATGCGACCCCAATTATGTCACAATTTAGTACTAGAATACTAAATGATGAAAGGGATGGTTTCAGTGAAACTTGGGAAGACTTGTATGAACTGATATCAGATGGAGTGAGCAGAAATGAGAGAATAATTTATATAGTAACAACACTGCCAAAGCAAATAAATTTGAAAGCCTTCATAACTTTCATCAATCCAATGACTAGTCATAATTCCAAAGGACTGATGATGAACATGGTGCACATCTCTTAGCAGAGAGGCAGGCAAGAAACTTAGAGCACAGAAGGAGACATATATTTTGGACACAAACATTTTAGAAATTAATTTTCCTTGACTACACATATTTGTGGCAAGAGTTGTTTTTATTCCTTTCTTTTTTTTTCCCCAGTGGTAGGTGTGGGAGTTTAAGGGAGAGAAAATTGATTTTTGTTCTTTGAACAAAAAATTGATAAAAAATAAATATAACAAAATGTCTGGCCTTGATGGCCAGTCAGTCTTGCATGTATGATACTATGAACTTGGAGAAGAAAAGATTGAGGAGGACCAAATAGTTGCATGCAGATATCTGAAAGTCTATTTTATAACCCAGAAATTTTAGAGAAGGAAAACTCTGCTTATGTTGCTTCTTTAATGTGGGGAGGCCTTCTGGGGAGAAGCAAAAATAAATTTGAATAATATTTGGTGGGAATTAGGCAGGGATTGAGGATTGGGGGCAGATGAGGAATACGAATTTCTTAGTTGACCCTATGTGGTTTTAATTAGTTTCAAGTGAATTCAAAAGATACCAGAAACACCCATACTTACTTTCCAAATAAAACATAAATAATTTTGGATTATGGTAAAATCTTGAAGACTGACATTGTATGTAGCCAGTAGAAAACCTTAGTTCTAAGTTCTTATTGGCACAACCCACATTCCTTCTTATTGTGTTAATAGAAGTGAAGACTTTATTTACACATCATTCTCCTGCCCAAGAAAATTCAGTGAATCCCTCATCTTTCACTGAGAAAACAGAATTTTTTTTAATCCAAGCAAAATTTACTTTTATTAGATCCAGTTATGCATTCTAATCTGTTCAATATCTTTTTGGATCTCAACTATATCCTTACGTTTTGCATTCTTGCAAATCTGATAAAAAATACTACGCCGTCCTGAGAGTCTCCATGACTTTTAATTTTAAATTACAAGGACATCTGTGAAAAGTAACATATTTTAAAATTATCAGTCATTAGCATTTTATCAAAAATTGTCTCATTAACTTTCTTTTCAGAATTTGGTTAAATAGGCCCAAGAGAACCCCACAAAGTACCAGCTGCAGTGGAGGAATCAAATTTTAGCATTCTGAGGGTAAGGGGTAGAGCTAGATATGAAGATATGAGAAAAGGACATCTAGATGGAGGAGAAAGGAATAAGAAAGCAAGGTGGAAGCACGCTTTAGTGCCTTAATCCATATTATTCTTTATAGTTTTGCCCAGGGCTGACTCACATTCATGGAGCTCTGTATTGAATTGTATGGTTTTTAAAACTACCTTTAAGAAACAAGTAAAATATTGATTATATTATCCATAATCCTAGGTTACATGCAACACACCTTGCCTTCACTAACATGTATAATTTAGAGTTGATTATATTTCCTTTAGTGCTTTCAGATTACCTTCTTTTCCTTAAAATTGTTTTCCTCCTCCAAGTTTTCTTATTCAACAGCCTGTTTTCTTGTTCAACTTGCTTCCCTCTCTCTTCTTTTCAACCTGTACTTTTTTTTACAAAACCCTTTTAATAGTTAAGAAATGACAAAGAAACTATTTGACTCTGAAGTTACTTTTCCTGCAGAGAGTGAGAGAATTTGCTGGGGAGCAGAATTGTAAAGTCAAGATGCACTGAAATCTGACCTTGGGAGATAACATAGAATAAATTCATGTTTGTTTAGTAGCTTCTACCTTACAATGCTATCCACGACTGAGGGAAATGGAAATTGGACAAAGGTCCTCTAGCTATCTTTTCTAACTATAGGATGCCTATTCAAATTTGTCCATCAAATTAATATTACCAATGAAGTATTAAAAACATTAGTGAACCTCACTTAGAAAAAAAGTTAGGTATGACAATATTTATTGATGTATGGAGGCATAGATAGAAAATGGTAATTTACGATGTTAAAAGAAAGTCTAGTCAGGAGTCACAAAATGGCTGAAGACAAAAATTATTAAAAATCTAAAGCTATTTCCCAATATCTATCTATATTAATCTAGTCTGTCTGAAAAGTCTTCTATTGTGATCAAAGTGCTGTATAGATATTGTTAACTTAGTGATACTCAGAAAACTTGTTATAGCGAAAATTAGCAGGTGTATGACATTGTGCCTTTTTCATAAAAAAGAGATATGAGACAAAAGGAAGGAAAGTGATCTACCCAAAGCAGTTGAGGTAGTTAGTATATAGATCTAGGTCCCTGGGTTCCCTGTGGGAAATCCTAGCATTTTTGTTTTTCAGTATGGAAGAGTCTTCCAAAGATGGTAAGGTCTACTACCAGGGAGCTTATTGTGAGGAAGGAGGATATGGAGAGAGAGAAAATGAAAGGAGAAAAAAAGAAGAAATGGATAAAGGGAGAAGGAACAGAGGAAGAAAGAGAAGGAATAGGGGAGTATAGAAAGATTAGGGAGTGTAGGGGAGAAGAAAGTAGAGGAGGATAAAAACAGTATTAAGATAAGAAGGACTGGAGGTGAAAGGGGAAGAGGATGATTTGAGGAGATTGAATAATAAAAGCATGAGAAAGTACTGAGAAGAAAAGAGAAGAACCCAAACTTAACCAGAAAGAATAAAGGGGAAAGGAAGTTAGCAAAATGAATGAGAGTTTGGTGCAACAGTGAAATGCTAGTGAAGTGAGAAGAGATGCACTGGTGAGTTGCCTCAATAACTACTAGCAACATCCTTAGGGGAAGAATGGGCAGATGTGATTGCTGAGCCAGTCATTGATCTTTGAAAGGTCAAGAAGGGCAAATGTGGGAAGTTTCATACATGGCAAGATAGTGGAATCCACATACCATAACAAGATCAGTTGATTCTAGTTATTTGGCCCATTTCTAGCACATATCATTAAGGTTAGTTTGTACCGTTTCATTAGAACAGAAGAACTTCATTCTCCTTTGGAAATTTCCCATCAGGGGAATATTGTAGATATAGTTTTGTCTAAATCCTAGCAAATCCATTACCCAAATTATGTTATTTAAGAAAAGAAAAACAGAAAGAAGAGACATGCACTAGATGAAGGCAATTGAGAGAATTAAGAATTTATTCAAAAGTCAGATTTAAAAGTAGATATTAATAGTTTGATATCAGCTTATAAGAAAATATGTAGTTGTGGCTCAAAGCTGTACCCTCTGCTCTGTGTTGGTAAACATTATGTTGTTAGACTTGGAGAAGAGGAATAGATGACATACTGACCAAATCTGAAGCAGAAGAAAAAAAGAATGTAATGGAAAACTAAAATATCTAATATTGGACCAAGTCTAATAAGAAGTAATCTAATTGGAATAAATATAAAACCCAACGTTTGGGTTAAAAACAAAACTACTTTAAATGTACAAAGGTGACTGCTAACCAGGTTATCTACAAAAATATCTAAGGAATTAAGTGGATTTGTGCTATTGTTTGTACTTGGTTCTCAAAGAAGACTATGGCATCAGGGAGGTGATGTCACAACATGCAAGTGAAGTGGATGTAAGTGAAGGAGGACTGTGAAAGTCACCAGCCTCACTTCCTCCTCTGGAGCCAACTGGGTCTAGTGGCCAGATATGGATCAGGACAATTGGAGATGGTCCCGGATGCAGTGGGGGACCATGGTCTTACCAAGTTCAAATCTTTTTGACATGACAGTCAGAAAAAAGCTAATTTAAATAGAAAAATGATAGTCCCTATAAACTGAGCCCTGGTCAGATTTCATTTAAGGCATTGTGTTCAGTTCAATGCATAAAATTTTAGGAATTCAAATCAATTCAACAAATATTAAGCACCTACTATATGTAAAGACAACTAGGTATAATAGAGTGCCCGACCTGGCATCAGGAAGATTCATCTTCTTTTTTTTTTCTGGAGGGGGAAGGCAAGGCAGTTGGGGTTAAGTGACTTGGCCAAGGTTACATAGCTAGTAAGTGTTAACTGTCTGAGTCCAAATTTGAACTCATATCCTCCTGACTCCAGGGCCAGTGCTCTATTCACTGTGCCACCTATCCACCCCTAGGAAGATTCATCTTGAGTTCATATCTGGCCTCAGACATTTACTAATTGTATAAATCCTGTTGACGGGCATCTATTCAATTTCTAGCTCTTTGCCCCCAGAGAAGAGCTGCTATAAATATCTTTGTACATATAGGTTCTTTGCTTTTTGTTTTTTATGTCTTTTTGGATACGGACTGAGTAGTGCTATTGCTAGGTCAAAGGGCATGCATGGTTTTATAGCCCTTCAGGTATAATTCCAAATTGCTCTCCACACTTATTGAATAGGTTCACAACTCCACCAACAATCCATTAGTGTCTCATTTTTCCCACATACCTTCCAACATTTGTCATTTACCTTTTCTGTCATATTAGCCAATCTCATAGATATGAGGTAGTACCTCAGAATTGTTTTAATTTACATTTCTCCAATCAATAGTGAGTTAGAACATTTTTTTTCATATGGCTATAGAGAGTTTTCATTACTTCATCCGAAAACCAACTGTGCATAGTTTTTTATCATTTGGCAATTAGAGAATGGTTCTTGTTTCTGAGTTCTTCCATGGGCTAAGACCAATTCATATTTTTCTTGAATGCTTTGTATGTAGGAGCTTTGGCTTTGTTATTTTTTTCTGAGTGTGTGTTTTGATCTTTATTACCACAATAACTTTCTACAGTAGAGTTTTTTTTCCCCATTTTTTGCTCATTTCTCCAGCCTGTTACTTGACATTTAAGTCTTCGTTAAAGTATGTCTCTACTTCCAGGGTGGGGAGCACACTATCCCTAGCTTCAAGGGTTTTGTGCAGCTATTTTCAGAGATAGTCTTAGGGACCTATAAGTTTTCAGTTCTTCCAAGATGTTATGATCTAAAGAGAGGTGTTTACTTCTCTTCTTGCCTGTGCTCTTGTCTGTGAGTGACCACAACCACTCTTTTCTTGCCCTGCTTCACTGTGGCTACAAGCTTTGGTGTATTAGTGCTGTCCTTGCCCTGGGACCAACACCCAGGACAGCAACCCAGATCCAAGTATGGGCAAAGCAATAGAATCCTGCCTCAGCATTAGCAAAAAGACCCTTGTAATCTCCTTCTGACCAGTTGTTTTAGTCCCTTACCATGTGGGCTGAGAGTTATAGAATCAGCTGCTGGAGTGGCTGATTAGGTGGCTCCAAAGGTCTGCTTCTTATTAGCTGAGCCTGGGTCTGTACTACTGAGGCTTGTACTGGACTGTGCTCTACTCTCACCCAGGCATGATAGACCTTCCCTGCTGACCTTCTAAATTGCCTTTCACTGGAGAATTATTTCACCCTATCCTTTTGTGGGTTCTGCGGCTGGAGAATGTTTTATGACCTTATTTAAAGGTGTTTTGGGAAGAGCTCAGATGAGTGACTGCCTTTTCTCCACTACCTTGGCTTTTCCCCCACCCCCTAGAGGCTGGATATTGAAAACCTGGAGACTGTCCGGAGTATGGTGAGCATATTGGTCATCATCTATCTACTTGATTGAAGCCTTAAGATTTTGTCATATGAGAATACACAGAGGGGAAAAGCTGGCAGCATTTAGCCAGAAGATGACTTAGTGAGGGTGAGAGTGGGCAGGTGGGGGGCATGAGAGTTGTTTTTAGTAATTGAAGTGATTAGACATGGTCTGTTTGCTTTAGAGGGCAGAAATAGAAGCAATGATTGTACATCGTAAAAAAAAAAAGCAAATTTAGGCTTGGCATAAGGAAAACTTCCTGATAATTAAAGCTATTCAAAAATAGAATAGGTTGGCTCAGGAGATTGTGGGTTACCCTTCCATTGGAGTTCTCAAAGCAAAGGCTTGATGGTTACCTCTTAGGCATATTGTAGAGGAAATTTTTGTTCAGGTACAAAATGGTCCAGATGGCTCCTTCTAATGTTCTGACTCTATTATTCTAGCACATTTTTACAAAAATCCAATTCTCCATCTCTCTAATTACCCTGAATACAATTTTGCAACCGCATCCTCATTTATTATGCATCTAATATGGCTCAAAGTGAATGCAGTAATTCGGCAAAATAGTTGGCAATTGAAAATCCTGTGATATTGCTGCTGGCAATAGGAACAATGCACTTAGGTCACAGTGGTGGGCATCACCTGCTGAACCACATATGTAATCAGTGTTTGAGTAATATACATTCTTACAAGAGAGTGGGAGTATGATAGAAATATGTAGTGAGGCAATGGGAACGCTTAGTGAGTTTGTCATCCATGAGAACAAAGCAGGTTAATTTGCTTCCTTAAAGCAAGAAAGGAGGTTCTTATGCAAACAAGTGAAAGGACAAAGAGAGAGAGAGAGAGAGAGAGAGAGAGAGAGAGAGAGCGCAATACTATACTAACATCCTGTAGTCTTACCCCTATTGTTCCAAAACTTTCTGGTTTTCGTCTCATCTTTTTCTTGCACAGGTGTGTCCAAATCCATTTGAGAAGGTACCAGAGAGATTTGGGACTTGGGATGACATTGAAGGGAGTAGGCAGAGTACCTCCTTCTTCAAAATAACTCATCCATAACTTGGTCCGTGCAAATTTCCATTCAATGTCTGCGTGGTCCTAAACAAAAGAACATGATAATTACTGACTGGCCTCCTAATTGCCAGAACTAGGGTTCTACCTTAATTCACAGTCATTAATTCCAGTCGATGGTAAGCTTTAACTCCAACTTTCATTGCCCCTCTCTCTCTCCACCAGAAAGAGACTTGTACTCCTTCCTGAGAACAACCTTGAACTCTGTTAGTCCTGGCTTAAAAAAAAAAAAATACAGATAATCAAGTCTATTTTCCTTCCTCCAGTGAAAGATATCTCAATAATTGAATATTTTAGGTCTAGCAGTGATAAGGCATCAACTGGAGAAAGACAGTTACCTGTAACACCATTCAACAGGAAGGTAATCTTCTAATATCAATTATAGATAACTTTTTACTGGGGTGTGGGGAATGGGACTATGTGATAAATTATGTGTTTATAACATTCTTCTCCTTCTTTATAGAATAAATCCTACTCTTGTAACATTTTGCCTTGCCATCAATTCTATACTTTTTAAGGAGATTGCAATATACTAAGAAAATTATGGCTCCTTTTTGGCTCAGGGCTTCTATATTTCAGAGTACATTTAACACATTTGGCCAAATAATCCTGAAAAAGATCATGGCCAGAGGCAGAGAAGCACATGGGACTGTGACTTTGGTCCTCTTTAAATGTTGCCCTTACAACTTTTTTTAGCAACATCAGAAACTTTATAGTCAAAGGTCCCTGCTTTCAGTCATCTTTCATCCTAAACAGAATAAACCTGAGTTAAGCAGATATTTTGGGAGAAGCAAGAGGATTAGAGCATGTTGAGAATTTTATAGTACCTGGTAGTTTTGCTGTTGTTTGGTTGTTTCAGTCCTGTCTGACTCTTCATGACCCACTTGGGGTTTTCTTTGCAAAGATTTTGGAGGTGTTTGCCATTTCCTTCTCAAGCTCATTTTACAGATGAGGAAACAGAAGCAAACAGGGTTAAGTGACTTGCTCAAGATCAAACAGTTACTAAATATTGGAGGCCAAATTTGAACTCAGGAAGTTGAGTCTTCCTGATTCCAGGCCTTGTGCTCTATCCACTGTGACATCTACCTATCTGGTTCCAGGCACACTTTTTCTTTTCATATAGCTTCAGATTGGATTTGTGATTGCAATGGTATTGTGAGCTCTCCATGAGGAAATTTCTTCCACCAACAGAGATCAACACTTGTTCCATAAATTATAATAATTTTAGAGATTTGCCTGGGACACAGAGAGGTTAAGTGATTCGTTCAGAGTCACCATACATCCAAAGTAAGATTTGAGCCCAAGTCTTCCTGACTTGGAGGCTAATTCTTCATCCTATGTCATGTTGCATCTTTACAAGATTTATTTTAGAGACTCACATCATTAGGTATCATTGAATTTAATATAGGATTCAGATTTTAAACTCTAAGCTAAAGTAGGCTTCATTCTCACAATGATATTCCTCCCAAATATATTATTATTATTTCCTGCTGAAAGCAGTCTATCATATTATGATCACCTGATCAGATTATACTGCAGAGCTCAGACTCATTGTTTTTTCCTTGTAAAATAATGGTGATCATTGACACAATGAACTTATTTCTACAATGGGATGATTGATCAATTAGGACCTGGTCCTCAGTATTCTCAGATTTGTCCTTCTTGGTGGGTTATGCAGAACATGTGCTATATTTTCCGCCTGATTCAAATCCAACATATGGATACTTGGTTAGCCTACTTTCAGCCATGGGCGACTAGGGGCTGATCTTGTGTGGTAATGGGGGGGTGGGAGCTTTTGATTGTCTAAGGAGAGCAAAAGAGTGCTGACTCAGGAAGCAGTAAGCTTGAACTGAGATCACATACAAAAGGACTGCTGTACACCCTTTCAATCCTTGTGTGTTTTCTTTTCCTTAGTTGTTCTTGAGTGAGGAAGACTGCTATGCACTGTGTGCTGGGGGGAGGGTAGGTTTCCTCCCACCTAGTCAACAGGTGTGTGCCAACACATCTTGCCTTTGTTCCTTTTGCATTTATTCTTTCTTGATTTGGGGTGAATAAGATGAGAGTTTCCAGTTTCCAATGACAACTGGAGATTCAGCAAAGTCATCAGAGATGCCTCTCACCAGCAAATGGAGTTGGTAGCAGAGTCTGCTGGAAAGTTAATGACCAGCAGCAGAAGAAACATTTACAGAAGGAGGAAAGACTGTCCCATGAGAAAGGCAGGAGTTTTGGGAATAATGAACCCTCATGACAGATGGATGTTCTGGCTATTGACTCTAGAAAGGAACAGAACTTAGAGAAACAGACATAAAGTAAACCTCATGGGGGCTTCACAAAGGGTGAAAAGGATTTCCAGGACCAGGAATTAGGTCCTATCCCTTGGTCACTTGGATTGGATAGGAATGAGGCAGGGAACAACCGGGCAGCATTGCATGTACTTTTTTTAACCCACAGGAAAGTTAAATCTGAGCATGGTGCATGGGCTGGCCAACTGCTGGTCCCCCCATTACACTTCTTTAAAAAAAATGACAAACAGCTTTATAAATTCTGGCTTAATATTAGAAAATATTTAGGACAACTAGAGACACGTCAGTGCGGATAAGATCTGCAACAGTTATTAAGATGGTCACTCACTGGATTTGTGCAGATGATTAGACCTACTTAACTAAGAGCTTTAACGCTATTTCTGTCCCTCAGGTTACCAGCAAGGTATCAGGTGTGATTTTAGCGGGATCATGGGGAGTAAGGAGTCTTCTAAAACTCATTTTACTTTTCTTCTTATTAATTTCTTTTATAGTCCTGGGTTAAGGACTATGGTAGTGGCTAGAAGAGGGTGATGGAAAGAAGTGGAAGAAAGGTTTAAGGTGGAGGTGATGGGAAGCTTCCTCACTGTTTAGGTCATTTCTCATCATGCCAGTTTCTTTCTACATCACATTGTCTTTCTCTTTGACCATTTTTACTCGGGGTGGGGGGGAGGGGGTAGAGGGGTAAGGAGGTAGAAGAAAAGGATGTGTGACCTAAGATATTTCTGAATTTAGTATCAAATTTCTGAGTCAAGAGAAAGATACACACAGATTTGTGCTTGTGAGTATAGTGAGTTGGCAGCATATGTGGAGAATTCTATAAGGTCTAAACTTCAGTTTTCTTATTATCATTATTATTATTATTATTATTAGTAGTAGTAGTAGTATTAGCGATAATAGTAGTAGTAGTGATATTAATAATAGTAGTAATATTTTGAAGAATATTAACAGTCATGATTTTTATATCACTTTAATTTTTGTAAAATGCTTTGTGTACATTATCTCCTCTGATTCTCTGACTTCTAGGATCTTCTGTCCAGGAACAGCATTTCAGCTTGGAAAATGATTTGCTCATTGTTCTTTAAGACTTATTCCTCAGCATCAGGATAAATCTTTGCTACTATTGTCTAATTTGACTTTATAAGGACATTTTGGAGCTTGCTGGATCAACATTTTTTGACAGGTGAGTGACTTCTCTGCATAAACTGTGATAATTAAGGGCTTTCTAAATGTCTTCTTTTTTCCCTTCTCCCAAACAGAACTTGGATTCTGGAAATGTGAGCTACCTAGAGGAACATTATACAACTATTTAGATCATCAGTGTAACAAGCTATTATTCCCCCTAAACCTTCAGGTAAGATAGTTGTCTGGAAAATCTTTTACATGATAGGTAAGTGAGAAATTCTTATAAATCCTAATACTTGACATATATGACACAGTGACTTTCTGGAAGATTTTAGGTCTAGGAATCACTGCTTAGAAAGTATTTATCCACATGTTTTTTCTTTAATATTTCATATGTGATAGGTATACTGTGGCACCATTCGTCCTTCCCAAACACAATTCAGAGTTGGCTTCTCATTCAAATAATTTGGGCAACAATATATAGGTAAAAGAATGGGATTCCATTGACTGGGAATTTCATGGAAATGGCATTCCATGGAAATTGTGTACATAGACAATTTGGTAACTTGTGGGTCAAATATTCAGAGTGGATGTATTTGTGAAATATTTCTTTATGAGATAGAGATACACGGGAAAGAACTTTATTAGATTCTATCTTGTTCCACTGTGATCTTTTGTTCATATGTGCACATTAATTTAGGGGAAAAATGTCTTACTTGGCTATGACACACAGAACTTGTGCATCTTTCTTTAAGTGCTACAACCTTGAAGTGCTAGGTTATATCTGTTGTCCTTTTATATTGTCTCCTCTTATTAAACTGGAACCTCTCTGAGAGCAAGAACTCCTTGTTTTGTATTTATATCTCCAGTATTTGGTTCATAATAGGCATTTAAATTATTTTTATTCATTAATTCATACAAAAGAGAGAAATATAAAAGATATAGACATAGATGGATGAACGCTAAAGGAAAGAAAAATAGACTGAAGGAAAAATTTAGATTAGTACTCACAAAATTCTATAATTTAACTTTGTCTCTTTAAACTGACCATTCCTGAAAGTTATTTTCCAAGCCTTATCATAGAATATGGGAGTAGTTAGAAAGGAGAGTACTTCAAGGAAAATATTAAATTTAAAGTATTTAACTTACAGCAATGAGTTGGTAAGAATTATTCATCATAGCGATAAGCATGTTGAGTAGAACGACTAGAGAGATGACATTGTATGTTCCAAACATAGTGGCCCCAACAAATTCTGTAAATTCATGCTGTGCTTTGACATTGGTCACATACAAATTAATGAGCCCAAATATAGACCAAAATAGAGACTGAAGTGTCTCAAATAACCTGGGGGAAGATAAAAGATCATGAAGAATATTTATTAGAACAGCTTAATAATAATATAAAACTCTCTCTCTTTATATGTACATATAAAATGCATATTTATACACACAGACACACATACACACACATGCACACACACATACATATATACATATATATATACATTTTCTTCTTATGTTCATTTGATTAATTTAATGATATTATCAAGAGAATCATTATTTTGAGCAAGTGTTAATTAAAACTGAAATAAGAAAGAGAAAGGACATTGTAGTCAAATTTCCAGAAGAGAGATTCTAATACTTCCACAGATGAAACTGGTCCCTACTAATAAAACCTTTGAATAGAGTGTCACATATTCATCTAGTAACCTTTGAAAAATGATGATAAGCCTCACAACAACTCCTCGTGGAAGGGGGAAGTTTTAAGCATCGCCATTTTATTGATGGATAATCAGGTACGAAGAGGTGAATTGATTTGTTCAAAGTCACACAACTATAGTCAGAAAGAGGATCTGCATTCATGTTTCCTGATTTTAAAGAGTCCTATATCAGGATGCTTCTCAAGTAAGAAAATACTAAGAATTATTAATTATTTCCCCAAATCGATGCCTCATAAGAGGGCAAGTAAATCTGGCCTTTTTTTACTGGACTAAAATATCTAATGATATTTGTTATTGTCATTGTTGCCTTTTAACAATACTAGGGTAAACATTCCAATCTACTGGGTTAAGGAATTTATTATCTGAGGAAGTTTCAACTTCAAAGAGGCAAATCTGAGTTTTGGAAATGAATGAGTTGTTCCTATTAATTTTAATAAGCATTGACTAAAAGTTAATACGGTCATTTGGACAATATTCGAACTCTCCCCATCTCCACCATGATCTTCTTTATCTCCTTTGCCAAACACTGTTTTCTCACTGTTAATACACAAATACAAATCTTCAGCTTGTGTTTCTCCAACATATAACAGTTCAGAAGGAGATAGACAATAAATAAAACATGCTGCCTACTAAAGCTTCCACAATCCAACTGATGTATTTTAGTAAATGACTTTTAAATGTCAAATAAAAACAGCACTACAAATAAATGCTATTGTTATGGTTGGGAAGTATTTATTTACTCATACCTAAATTATTCCCATCTGTCACATCAGCAATATTTAGAAACCTTCTGTAAAACATTCATTTGGATTTTTCAATTTGAATTAAAAAAGAAAAAA
This sequence comes from Pseudochirops corinnae, assembly GCA_028646515.1. Lineage (NCBI taxonomy): Eukaryota > Metazoa > Chordata > Mammalia > Diprotodontia > Pseudocheiridae > Pseudochirops > Pseudochirops corinnae. The sequence continues at coordinate 139,948 of JAQQSV010000294.1, read as the reverse complement.
AAAACTACATTCAAATTTCACAATTATTTTATCTCATGTTTTCTTCCTGAGGTGTTCCTTTATTTTCTCCTATCTTTCAACAAGATGAATTACTCTTTAGATTTGTATATCATCTCATTGACCTTAAAGATGTTTAACAGATTCTTGAATTGAGCTTCCTGATCTTGGTGTTAACAACATGATGTTGTTGTCAAATCAAACTATCTTCCCCCTTCACCTTTAGTTAAGATTTCAATTTTCTGGATTTTCATCATCATTGGATCTTGTGTCATTCCCAAACTAATTGAATCAATCAGTGCCCACTGATTGGGATTAAAATAAGTAATAAATAAAGTAAGGGATTAAAATAAATCTCCATAAGAATTGCTTTCATGTGGAACCACTTTCATAGGAACTACTTTCCTAAGATTGTACTCAGATAAGGAATATAAACTCTCCCAGACAAGTTCATAACTTTCTTTCACCAGCTGATACCCCTTGTTTGAAGAATATACTCTGGTGTTTATGTCAAAATTTAAGGAGATATTTTTTCCCCTTACTAAGATAACATTCAATTAATCCATTGTCTCTTGTGGAAACTATTTCCTAAAGCCTTTGAACAATTAATTTATTTTCTTGTTCAAATGAACACTAAAGGAAATAACCAAAAATAATAACTTACTGGTTGTTCCCCATGAAATAGCACACAGAACATAAAAAGACACAGAAGTATTACTCTTCAGACACCAATAATATGTCATGTTGAAATACACATAGCAATATCCTCAGTTCTGTGGCATGTTAAACTAGTAGCCCAAAGATCAGGAATAATCTCCTTTGCCAATTAATCATCCATATTGGGCTTCTTAATTGAAGGTATTTGCCACAGCTCTCTTTCTGTACTCTCTTTCTTCGTAGCTTCCTCATCTCCCATGGGTTTAATTATCATCTCTGCGCCAGTGATTTGCAGATTTACATATCCCATGCCAGTTTTTCCCTGAGTGTCAACCCAACACCACTGCTTAATTGGTGGACATTTCAGATTGGATGGCCTTGAGATGTCTAAAGCTCAACATCTGCTAAGCACAACCTTCTATCTTTTCTCCCAAAACTCATCTCACCACCAAACTTCCATATTATTGCCAAATGCACTGCTCTTCCTCCAGGCTCCTCATATCCTCGATTGCTTGTTTTCTTCACTGCAAATATCTATTCAGTTGTTAAAACTTTGTGTTTTAATCTCTACATGTCTCACATACGTACCCTACCTCCTCACACAAATAAATGCTGCTTTACATAGTATTTATACAATGTTTTAAGGTTTGAAAATGTACCATTTGATCCTTACTACAGCCCTATGAAGTAGGTGCTATTATAACCCTTATTCTACAGATGAGGAAACTGAGGCAGATGGAAGCTAAATGAATTGCCCAGGGTTACACCATATTTGAATTCAGATCTTTTTTATTCTGAGTTCTCAGCTCTATATAATGTACTAAAGTTCAAGCCCTTCATGCCTTTAATATGTAGTCTATTTCAGTGGTCACTCAGTTGAATTTTTCTGCTTCATCTTCCTCATCTTCTTCTTATCCTCTATAGTGCTACCAAAGTGATATTCCTTAAGCACAGATCTGGTCATCAATTAATCAAGGAATCATTTTTTTTTATCTACCTGCTGTATAGAAAGGGCTCTTCTGGCCACTGAGGAGGGAATTTTTTTTTAAATGAAATAATTTTACTCCCACGTCTCTCTTACTCAGTAACGCCTAGTGGTTTCTTATTGTTTTTAAGAAAAAAGGAAAAAAAAAACTTCTCCATCTGGCTTTTCAAGCCCTTCACAACCTGATTGCAGTCTCTTTGTTCATTACTCTTCTTTGTACATTACTCACTCCCTCAGGCTCATCTTCATGACTGAGATAAACTCTTCTCCTTTCAATTCCATTTCTGTGCCTTCTCGTAGGTGATGACCTCTCCCTTGAATGCCGTCACTCCTCATCTCTCCCAAAAGGATCTTTCTTCCTTCAAGACATAGCTCAATTACTCCTTCCTACATACATAATCACTTTTCTGGTTCCTCCAATTCCTTATGTCCTCTAAACTACCTTATATGTAACTACGTCACTCTTTGTCTATTTAATCATTATATATATATATAAATATAATAATCATCATCATCATTATATATATACATATCTCAGTATATGTAATCATTATATGTACTGCTGTTTTCCCCATTAGAATATTAGAATACTCCTTGGAAGTAGGTATGCTTCATTATTTGTATTTCTATCTCCATTGTCTAATGCAGTTCTTGATACGGATTAGGTGCTTACTACATACCTCTCGATTGAGAGAGCAATTGCTAAATGGCTATGAGTATAAGTAAAACGGCTCTCACAAAGTCCAAGTATTTTCCAGTAGGAAGGCATATTCACCCTTAGGGTCCCACCCAGAGCCTATTGATTTAGAATTGTGGATGGAATAAATACAATGATTTATGGTGATCTGATTTCCCTTGGTTGTCTTCCGTCCTTTCTAGGTTTCCATTGAAAGGTTGATGGAAGCAGTGGGGAGTATGATTTGCTATTCACAGAAACGTTCACAGCAGTGAAAAGGAATAGCTATTAAGAGAATAAAAAATAACTTAAAATGGAGACAGAAGAAAGCTGTCTGAGGATATTTAGCATAGGAGACCTAAGGGCCTCACTGTATAGTATATTAAAACAGTTGACATGAAATAATATAATGTCAACATGAATATATTGTGGTTTTTTTTTTTCAGTATACTGGGAGGAGTCAGGCACAGAAGTAAGCAATGTATTTAATATATATATATATATATGCATACATATATATATATATATATATATATACATATAAAATGAATAATATTAGTTATCCAGGCAATAGAGTATAAGGATAACTGGTCCTGTTGTCCAAATGAATGAACAAGGGCTATAGTTAGTTCACAGACTCTCAGAATGACAGGAGGGCCTCAGACAGAATCTCTCAGGTGTTTAGGTAGTGCAGTAGATAGTGTTCTGGGTCTGGGGTCAGAAAAAAATTGGAGTTCAAATATGGTCTCAGACATTTGCTACCTGTGTGATCCTGGGCAAGTCACTTAACCCCTGTTTGCTTCAATTTTCTCATCTGTAGAATGCAAATAATAATACTTCTACCTCCCCTTGCTCTCCCCACCTCATCCGCTACCTTGTAAGGATCAAATAAGATCTTGTAAAGTACTTAGCACAGTGCCTAGAAATGACATTTCCCCCCCAAAATAGCAATTCACAGACTGCGTAATAAAGGGTTTCTATCTGTATCAGAGCAGAGACTACCGAATTCAGTGAAATCAAGAATCTCTGAGAACTTAAGTATGAATGGATTTTTTTGGGGGGGGCAGGGGGTGATGGTGGTGGTGGTGACACAATTCTCATCCAGAAGGAGAGAAATGAGTTGCAAATAAAAGTTTCAAGATTACATTTTGTTTAAGTCTTGAGCACCAACCTCCCCAAGCTGGTGTTAAATTATTTTGTTTCATCAATAGCTGTATGGTGTCATATTTTAAGTTTTTCAATTTTCAAACCACCCTTTGATTTCAAAGCTTTCAAATAATTAAAAAGATAAAACATCTAATTTTTATGAGATGATAATAAAGAAAAATGCCACAGTGGTCTTTAAAACAATACATAGGGATGTATTACTTTTTAAAAATATATATATTTAAAACATTTTAATATTGTGAGCCCAATAACATTTCCTTATTTTCTATATTGAAAAACAAAACAAACAAACAAACAAAAAACAGTCATTCTCTTTTAGTAGCAGCATTACACTTAGGTACTGCTTTATAGTTGTGAAATACTTTCACAATTGCCATCTTACGATAGCCCCGTGAGGATGGCAGGGTAGAACCTATCATCTCCATTTTACAAGGGATAAAATTGAGGTACAACAAAGCTACTTGCTCATTGTCACTCAGTCGCGAACCCCTATCCAGAATCATTTCCTGTCTCTTCCTTCTTATTCTGTCACAGTCGCTATAGATTTCTTAACTTCCAGACACTGCACTGAGCTCCCACCAACAGAGACGTCCGTGAAACTTACGTGGAAAAGGCATTGTTTTGTTTCTCACACCGTATTCCTTTGCAATTTGTTCCTTTTGTTTCTTCGTAATAAAAGTACAACTGATTCAAGCCGTTTGCAAAAGCTAGCAATACAAGACAGTAAATGAACAGAAACTTCAAAATGTCTAGGAGCATTCTTCCCAGAGAGATCTGCAGAGGTCCCAGGTGAGAATTGGCAGTAAACAGTGAGATCAAACGCAGAGAACTGAAGATGTTTGCAATAGCAAATAAAGCCTCTGCCACCAAAGTGGGATGCCACATATCCCAAGATTCTCGGGGGTTAAGTGCACTATACTGGAGGGAACAGAAAAGAGGAAAAGAATATAAACCATATCTTCTTAGTATATTTGCATAGATACATGCATATGTAAAAGTCAGCTCTGTGATACTTCTCTTTTAATATCTCTAGCACAATCTTTCATTTCTTTTTTTTTTTTTGAGGGGGGAAGGCAAGACAATTGGGGTTAAGTGACTTGCCCAAGGTCACACAGCTACTAAATGCCAAATGTTTGACAGCTTTGAAATCAGGTCTGACTACAGAGCCAGTGCTTTATTCACTGTACCACAACCCTTCATTTCAAGATCTCCTCCACATTTGCAATGATATTAATCTGATCCAGAATAAACTGGTTTCTAATTAATTTTGTGCCACACTATAATCTGGATAAAGCATCTCACAGTGGTTTATAATTCTCTGACTGTGGCATTAATATCTTTGTTCATGTGTGAACTGTCTTTATCCCCGTAACACTCTGAGATTAGGGCATAGGAGGTTTCTGATTCCTTTCAAGTATTACTGTAGATGTTGACTAATAGTGACAGCCTAAGGGGGTGGGCTATTGATGGGAATGCCATAAAAACAAAGATTTGTGTTAGGGCGAAAAATCCATGCACTGTTTTAATGAAATATAAAAAAAACCTCAATGAATTATTTTGTGATATATAAAATAACATTATTTAATTAAATAAATAAATAAAATGTCAATCATCTTGAAAACAGTCCAGACTGACATGAGTAGTTCACAATGCATATATATATGGACTGTTTTCAAGATGATTGACATTTTATTTATTTATTTAAAGAGAAAAAGATAAAGAGAAAAGATAGCATAATTAGGAGCAGAATGCATACTAATTATAATACTATGCAATAGAACAACACTAAAAAGTAGTTCAGCTTTCAGATTCATTGCGCTCAGATATATGACCAGTTTTATACCCAGGGAACTGATGATGAAACATATTGTCCTCTTCTTGGTAGGTACGGGGGGAACCAGAGGTAAGAATTATCTTGTCACTGATTGTTTTTGGTTTATTTTCTGTAGGGTTGGGGACTCAGGACAGACATATATTAGAAAATGGCTGTGGTGTCAAAAAGGCATCAACAATATTTGAAAATTAATAACTATATGGCAGCAAGCAAGTAAAAATAAACTTAGTAACCTGCTGAGTGAGTTCCACAATTGTCTAAACAAGTTGATTTCTGCTTGGGAATGACGGATGCGGTGCATTTGTCTGGAAACTCTTCAACTGAGTTGAATTTGTGGTTAGCGCACTTTTGCGTTTTTTGTAAAGCCAATGATTCAAAAAGCAGCAATATATTGGCAAACTGAGAGCAAAGTCGGAATTGAGTTTGCTTTCTCGAAGTGATAGCAAGTTTATGGTCAGAAAAGAACAAAGGAGAAAAAATACTCATTTTCCCCAACATCTTTTAGCTAAACTTGTTTCTTTTACTGAAGAACACCAATGTGCTTCACTACCAGGGGAGGGGGAGGTAGAGGGAGGCCAGGATAAGCACTAGAGAAGATATTGGATTCTGTTCTTGCTCACAACTGTCATTTAAAAAACAACAGATCCAGATAATAGGATTCTTGTTTGTAATAAGGTCAGAATGAACACGGGTCCATTTTTGGATCAGTCTGCAGTCTTCTTTTTGTACATTTTCCACCAGATGGTGTTACCAACATTAGCGAATTAATTGTCACTGAGGCTGGTAAGTAGTGATAGCTATCATGTTACCAAAAGAGAACCTTAGGAATAGAAGAGGTTTCCTTTCTACTAAGACAAAGAAAGCAAGAGAATATGTACAGAAGGGGCTCCTTTTATTTCTATGAAAAACTCCTCTTTTATTTGCAATTTTGAAATTATCACTACAGTGAAATGCTTCCTCTCTAATTTTATCTGCAGATAGTGGTTCTTGAGAGGTCCCCCATGCAGCCTGTTTAAAGAATTTAATGTAGGAAGAAATAAAAACAGCAAAAAAATTTTCTCACTATTTTATCCTGAAGTATATGTCAACCTGACTATTATCCAAGCTGGGTGAAGAAAGGGAAGTTTTAAATTTCAAGTTGCATATAAAACATGATTCTGGACTGATGGAGAGAATGCTGCCCTGGCCCTGCAAGACTGTGTGAGGGGAGAATTTGGGAGAGGAGACAGATTCTTCATTTGTGCTTTGAGAGAAGAAACAAATGTTTTGGTTACTAACTTCAGAGAGAGAAACAGAGAGAAAGAGAGGGACAGAAAGAGAGAGAGACAGAGAGACAGAGAGAGACAGAGAGACAGAGAGACAGAGAGACAGAGAGAGAGACTGAGAGAGACAGAGACAGAGACTGAGAGACACAGAGAGAGAGAGAAAGAGAGAAAGAGAGAGACAGAGAGACACAGAGGGAGAGAGAAAGAGAGAAAGGCAGCGAGAGAGAGAGAGAGAGAGAGAGAGACAGAGAGACAGAGAGAGAGACAGAGAGAGAGAATGTGGTTCCGATACTGGCAAATATGTAAAGGAAGCTGGCTCCTCAACATGTCCATGATTTTTAGCTTGCTTCCCAAGAGATTTTGAGGAATTTTCTCTTGGGTGAAATTAGGGTGTTTCTTCTTGTTTGAGTAATATCTCATCTAAATAGATTTTCACTCTTGTCTATTTTCTGGTATATTCGAATCTGTAGAACTTCTATGAGTTCTATTTACTATCTTCTTGGATAAATGGATTAACTCATTTATAGTGTTACTGTACGCACCTAGCACTTGATGAAAAGGAGTCACAGCAGGAGGCAACACCTTGGGTTATCCTCCCCCTTTAAGAGACAGAAACCAGGGAAGCTAATAACTTTATTTTTTCTTTTGAATCTAAAAATCATGTTCCCAGACCACTAATATTTAGGGTGGCAAATAGAATTCTATTCTGATAGTCTCTTTTTAGGGGGATAATATGATAACCAGCCCCATCTAATAATCACTTCTGTTGCTTTTCTCAAGGGAAGAATTGATCTCCATTGAAGAGAGACAGACAAGTTTCCAGAAATATATCACCTTGCCTCCCCATAAATAATATTTAGATAATCCAGGGGGACATATTTTTATATGTATTTTTTATATTTTATATTTTTTCTGCCCAAATACGGGCAGAAAATACTATACATATGCTTGGACCATGATTGTCCAAGCAGCCAAATTATCTGCCTAATTTTCTGCCTTCAATTCCAAGGGTGAAATTTCTCCTGTTTTCAAAACCTCCCCCAAATTGAACCTCTTTTTGTTTTGTTTTGTAGTCATCCGTATCAATCAGTAAGTGTATCCCTGCTCTGAGCCTTGTTGCTCTTCATTTGCGGGATTATCAGACAAAAAATGGACATCTTTCTCCCTCTATCCTCCATCCTCTCATCTCATTATTGGTTAAGTGTTCCAATTTGTGCTCTACTGCTTTCATTGGGAAGGGGAAAGGGCTTTCAGTGCAGCCTCTCTCCAGGACCACCTGTAGCTCTGTGCTTCCATATGGTGTTAGCTCCTTTCCTCAGGTACTTTACAGATACAGGACCAGCTCCTCTCCAGGTCCATGTCTGGCCTGCTCCCATTTTTAGTGTGACTGTGTATTTCCTATTAAACAGAAGCAGCTCCTTTTGTAAGCACATCCCAGAAGTCTCCTTTGCTCAGGGCAGCAAGGTGCTTATGAACCTCTCCTTATTCATACCCACCATATTATTGTTTTGTTGCTGTTCAGTCATTTTCAGTCATGCCTATCTTTTCATGACCCAATTTGGGGTTTTCTTGGCAAAAATATTGGAGGAGTTTGCCATTTCCTTCTCCAGCTCATTTACAGATGAAGAAATGGAGGCAAACAAGGTTAAATGACTTGTCCAGGGTCACACAGCTAGTAAGTCTCAGAAGCCAGATTTGAACTGACGAAGAAGAGTTTTCCTGACTCCACACCCAGCACTCAATTGACTGTGCCACCTAGCTGTTCCTAAGGTTTCTTATGTAGTACTTCTTTCAAGTTACATAATAATGAACATTATTAACATTATCTTCCTATTATTTAAATTCTTTAATTCTAACTTTGCCTTTATCTCTCTTCTTCCAACTCATCATCCTAATTTAAATATGTAGTTATAGATTCTCTTGCACAAATTAGCCCAACTCTTCCATCTTCAATATAAGCTGTTTGTATCCTTACAGATTCTTTATGCAATTAACGACAACAATAATAATAGCTATAATTTATATTGAGCTGTAAGACTTGCAAAATGCTTTGCAAATATTATTTTATCCTCAAAACAACTCTGAACGATCAGTGCTATTATGACCTTCATTTTCCAGATGAGAAAACTGAGCTAGACAGAGGTTAAGTGCCTTGACCGATATCATGAAATTCCTCTTAATTGGACTCTGACCTCTAATACAAAGGCAATATTGGGCTCCCTTTATAATAATCCCTGTGATTTGTTTTCTTTCCCCACCCAAGATTTCCTCTGGATACACCGGAAGTGGGGCTTGTGACTTTCTGTCTTCACAAATGCTTTTAATTCTTCTATAAGCATCCAAAATGAAAAAAAAGACATAAAATACAATACATTTTTATCTAGCTCAGCATAAAAACAGAAGGGGTTCATTCCTGAGCCTCTCAATTCTCCTCCGTTTTTTGGATGGTATCAAAAAAGTCTTCCCCTTTGATCTAGTTCACCTTCCATTTGAACCTACAAAGGAATCTCACCCAAACGGATGAGATTTGGTTATTCCACAAGAGCGTATTTATTTCTCTGTTGTATTCATCCTTTGTTCCCTTTGGGTCTACAAAAGTGGTTGTTTGCAGACCTTTTTCTAGGTTCAGATGAGGCCAAGAATCTCCATTTCTTCTCCTCCCCTTTCTCACTGAGGCACCAAATTCCCTTTTTTCATCTCTTATTGAAGTTTGCTTCTCTATTGCCATATCTCTGTGTGGTACTTGTCACTAGATGCGTGTGTTTCTGTGGAGAGGTGTCATGGATGTTCATGCTTTTCTCCAAGTCCACATATAGTCTGGAATGTCTTGGGTGTGTGTTTGTGTGTTTGTTAATGTGTGTTTGCATGTGCACACATGTGTGTATGACTATGCACACATGTATGTGTACATATTTATGTCTTCAATTCCTATATCTCCTTCTCCATCCTCTAAGTCTCTCTTAGTCTCTGTCTCAATCCATATTTTTTCAAAATATTTCCAAATATTCTCATCTAGACAAATTCTGTCATTGCCAAGCTGTCCACTCAAAGATACTCACTGCTGATACAACTTTGAAGCTGTGGACTTGAGTGAGGGTAGGAAAAAAAGGAGTAAAGAAGACCCAGGAAAACAAAAATCATGCTTTGTGCAGAGAAGTTACACGTCATTGAGAAGAAAATAATGGAGCCAGGGGAAAGGTTTACCTCTTGCTTCTTGGTGTGTTTCTAAAGCTTTATATTTAGTAAACATTTATAAATTAGTTTGACTCTGTTTGTTTGCCTTCATTGACTAAATATAATTGACAGCATATTGGTTTCCAAGCTAAATGATGGCATGTTTTGTTATACTAGGACAAACCTCTGCCGTATGGTGCTTAAATTAGACCTAACTCATGATCTTTTATTATAAGGGCAAAAGCCCTTCTCCCTCTTCACCTATTGAAGACACTAGGTATTGCCTTTGCTACTTCATGTCTAGATTTCCAAACCTGCAACAGACAAATTGGGAGGATGTTGAATTCAGCAGCTGGAAATTGCATCTCTATCTGCCACAGACCCAAAGATGAGCTAAGAAAATCACATTATTTGGTAGAATACACTAGTCTCTCCATCTGTGAAACAGAAAAAGCAATGTTTGCTCCCAAACTAAATGACTGGAATTTATGGGATTAATGGTACACAACTCTTGGGGCAGCTAGGTGGTGCAGTGAATAGAGCACCAGCCCTGGAGTCAAGAGGACCCGAGTTCAAATCCAACCTCAGCCACATAACACAAAAACTAGCCATGTGACCTTGGGCAAGTCACTTAAGCCCAATTGCCCTGCATTCCCCTCTCCAAAAAGCAAAAAAAAAAAGTACACAATTCTCTTGAAGAAACAGGTTATATAAGCTAAATCATTACTGCCAGAACAATCTTTGTTAAAATAGTATTCCTTTTTAAATTTCGAAAGACGAATCAAAGCATATAAGGGAAAGCAGACAAGAATCATGCTCAGGATGATTCTACCAGTGATGGGGAGCTGGAGCAGGAGAATTAGCACTGACACTACTGATTTGGACTATATGCACTCTGAGATCCCTTCCAACTCTGAGACTGTGATAGTATGATTAGCTGTGTGACCACAGCGAAGCTATTAGATTCCGAAGTCTTGGTTTTCTCATCTGTAAAATGGGAATAATAATAATTACACAAAGTTGCTGTGAGAAAAGGGCTTTGGAAACCTGAATTGAATGTAACATTATTATTATCATGCTTTGTCTACCATGATGTTGAAAATAAAAGTTATGAGTAAAAACACTTCAAAGACAGAAAAGAAGGAAAGAGCTTCAAAGAGGAAACAGCATAATAAGGTTAACAAAATATGCAGGAACAGTTTAACAGTGTCTCAAGGCAATAACAAACTCAGGATTAACTAACACCTCTGCAGAAATCATGGAAAGGGGGACCAAGTAATTAAAACATTCCATTTATGGAAAGAAATACTATCTTAGAACCACATTTCAAAACAAGTCCATGCACTGCAAAATGCAAATGAATCAAGATATCCTGGCATGCATCCCAAAGCCCACTAGTTCTACAAGCCAAGATTTATGAGCACATTGAAACCTGAAGCATTTTTTGTACTCACACTTTGTCTATAAATCATCTGGATGTTTTATAATAGAGTATGTACCACTATATCAGGGTTCAGTTTATAATTTCTACCTCCTAGAAGGTATGATCTAAGGAAAAGTCTAGAATGAGCTAACAAAAGTGAGAAGCAGCTCCTGGGAGGTGGACCATGCATGCCTAAATCTATGTGCCCCAAAAGGCTGAGGCTTTTGGCTTGCATGAGCTCAGTAATTCTGAGGGACACTATGGCTTGAGCACCAATATGGTGACCCTTCTGTGGGTGAACGCCTCTGTGTTGTCTAGGGAAGCCTGTCAGGTCAGAGACAACTCAGATCAAACATCTATGCTGCTCAAAGAGAATGAAGAGAGACAGAGACAGAGAGAGACAGAGAGACAGAGAGATAGAGAGACAGAGAGAGACAGAGACAGAGATAGAGACAGAGAGAGGAGGGAGAGAGACAGAGACAGAGACAGAGAGACAGACAGAGAGAGACAGAGACAGAGATAGAGACAGAGAGACAGAGAGACAGAAATAGAGAAAGAGGGACAGAGAGAGACCAAGACAGAGATAAAGACAGCGAAAGAGAGAAAGAGACACAGACAGAAACACATACACACAGACACACACTCACACACACAGCTAGAGATACAAAGAGAAAAAGGACAGAAACAAGGAGAAACAAAGATGAAGAGAGACAAAGAGAAAAAAGAGAAAGATAGAGAACAGAGACAGAAACTGCCTCCTGGACAAACTGTGAACACCTTTCTAATGGAAACAAACAGCAGTTCTTACAAGCATCTAGGTGGCACAGTTGATGGAGTGCCAGACCTGGATTCAGGAAGATTGATTCTTGTGAGTTCACATCCTGCTTCAGACACTTCTTAGCTGTGTGACCCCGGGGAAATCACTTAGCCCTATTTTTCTCAGCTTCCTCATTTGTAAAGTGAGCTGGAGCAGGGAATGGCAAAGTACTCCACTGCCTTTGCCAATACTACCTTCTCCAATTGGGTCATTAGTCACCAGATACTAGAATGAAACATGGAAGGACAAAGAGCAGAGTATCAGGAAAGTATGAGAGAGGTAGCCTGTGTTGGACCCCTGCTGAAAGCAAGCTGTTTTTCTTTTTTTTTTTTTTCTTTTTGAATGCAAAAATAATCACATCAAAAGATATCTGCCAAAAAGCAGAGTCTAGCGTGTTGTCCTACATGATTAACAAGGGGAAAGTACTTTGACTAAATTTTGCCACAAGTATAATTAATCGTAAGACCTTCTGAAAAAATACTTCATACTTCTTAATCCTGTAGGATGTCTGCAGCCTTATAGTCAATTTATTTTATTTTATTTTTAGTCCTAGATAAAGAAATTCCCTCTACCGATGAGGTTTGGCAGGTGTTCTGCAAACCTGCAACTCACTGGGCATCTAGGTGGCACAGTTGATGGAGTGCCAGACCTGAATTCAGGAAGACTGATTCTTGTGAGTTCACATCCTGCTTCAGACACTTCTTAGCTGTGTGATCCCGGGGAAATCACCTAGCCCTATTTTTCTCAGCTTCCTCATTTGTAAAGTGAGCTGGAGCAGGGAATGGCAAAGTACTCCACTACCTTTGCCAAGAAAAGCCCAAATGGGGTCCAAAAGAGTGGGACATGACTGAACAACAAATGCAAATCATAGTCCTAGAGAACTGCACAACCAGTAAGTGTCAGAAATGAGACTCGAACTTAGATCTTGCTGGGTTTAAAGCCAATTGGCATTCCATATTGCTTATGTTGACCATTCATCAATGAGTAATTTTACGTTTATATGTTTATAGGCCTTTTCTTAATTTCCTTCTGTGCGTGAGGGTGGGATGGGGAGAGGGGAGGTAAGAGATGAGAATGAAGTCAAGGGAAAAAAATTCTTGAGTGTAATAAAACAAAAGGTGGATATGTTAAATATTTAATATTGAAAGGCTTGAGAAGCCTTCCTAATAGATGCTAGACAGAAATACAATATATAAAAGAAATTTTCATAGCTGTCAGTCTACAGAGAAAATAAGTTTTTGTAAGACGTTATTGTTTTCAATGAAAGATACATTTTCAGTGCGTTATTAGATATGAGTTGTCTTGTTTTGTATTTATATATATAATGAACCTTTCCTCCTAACAGTTTACTTTCTCTTCACCAGAAAACTTCTTGAAAAATTAGCTTGTGCTCTAACATTTCCATTTTCTTACAATGCACTCTCTCTTGAATCCATTGCCGTATTGAATTGCTAGCACTCTGTGGAAACTGCCTTCTAAAATGTAACCTTCATTCTCCTTTGAGCTGTGGACAACATTTGATACTATCGGCCACCTACATCAACTTGATAAACTCTCCTCTGCTCCAACACTCTCAAGATCCTTCTGTCTCTCTGATTACAACTTCATCGTCTTCTTCATTGGCTCCTGTCTTCTCTACTATTAGCAAACCCCTACCCCAACAGTCTTAACCATTGTAATGGCTTCAACTATAATGTTTATGATAATTTTACTGCCAAATACAAATCACCTCTAATCTCTCCTGTAACCTCCTGATACACATTTTCAAAGACCTAATGGATGTCCTGGAAAAACCTCAAATTGAATGTTTGCCCTTAAACTAACTCTTTCTCAGGATAATGGGACTAGAAACTGCTTTTAGACCAAAAACCCTCTAAGTTAGTAGGGTAGATAACAGGTATGCTAGAGTTGCTAGAGCTTGTTAAATTTTCAGTGCAAACATTGGCACCTTGGAAAGTAAAAAAAACAAAATAAAACAACAGTATAAATCAGGGCTTAATTTCTTGTTTCATTGATTACTTTAGACTTTAGAAACTGATAGAGAAAATATTAACAATGCAGATTAAATTTCAAAGTGTGTATAGATTTATGTATGCATACATATATGTATATATATGTATATTTGAGTGTATGTATTTGTCTATGTACATACATATACGTGTGTATATATGTGTATATGTATGTATATGTATGTGTATAGAGAGACAGAGACAGAGAGGTAGAGAGATAGAAAGTGACAGAGAGACACAGAGCTGATTGTTAAACATTTACCAGCATAACCCTGGCAGACAGTATATTATTTCAATTCATGTTTTTGAGAGGCAGTGTGGTGTACTGGAGAAAGAGCTGAGTCCAGAGCCACGAAGACCTGATTTCAAGTCCTGCTTCTCATGTATACTGCCTGTGTAATGACATTTTTAAAGCATAATGTTATCTAGAGTTTATTGGGTTTTCTTTCTTACTTATTTTGTTATTTCCCAATAACATGTTGTTCTGGCTCAGGCTACTCTTGGGAATGTTGTGCCCAGCAGCATATTTGACACCTCTGGACTGGAGAATCTCTTCAGTCCCCTTCAGCTCAAAATTCTACAATTTGTCCAATCTCGCACAGTCCTAAAAGAGACATATCTAGGTCTACAGGCAGAGTCTTCTAATTCCTAATATCTAAGTTCAGAATTTTTCTCACTTTACTACTATGCCTCTTAAAAGATGGATAGAAAGGAAAAGAAAAAGAGGGGGAGGAGTAGGAGAAGACAAGATGTTGTGACTTCAGTTGGAAGAATTACATCAAGTGCAAAATAATTTCCTTAGTCACTAAAGAACAAAGGCTGTTTTATGCAATGTGTGGAGTTTGAGTGTGAGATTGATGCTGTATAAAACCTGGGGGAGTAATGGGTGTGTATAATTTCAAGCACTGTCATCTTGAGTGGGATCAGGGGAAAAAAGAAATTATATTTCTCTTTAATGATATTAAACCATATTAATTTAGGCTGAAATTATAATCCTAATGCTTTTTAAGTGCAATATTTTGATCTCTCTATGAGTTTTTGTCTATTATTTTCTCAAGTATAAAAATGGATGTTTTGGTTGCCATATGTTAACCAGTATGTGAGCAGGGGAGGAATTTCATTAGCCTTTGAAAGAGCACACTAATTACAGCACTTCTCATAGGTAATTCTGAGGCATGGTTTGATGTAGATGTGATGGCATTGGGAAATGATCTTTTTCTCTTTTTAAAATTCAGTTTTATGACTATATATCATTCACTGCTTTCCAGATTGCTACAGATGACTTTTGAGAGCATGTTGATAATGTGCTAAGAGTTTAGGTGCTTTCATTAATTAAAATCCTTGTGATAACACATTTTAAAGTACTGCTAATTATCAGAACCTTTTCTTTAGCCAAGAGTAATATAAAAACTACCTTTACAAATGCAACGATTTTCAAAGAGATTGTTGCCAAGTATAAGGAATTCATTACAAAGTCCATTAGATTCCACCAGTCATGGATGTAATCTTGAAGTCCACCATCCCACATCTGTTTAATTTCACCCCATATAAAACCTGAAAAGAGAAAGACAAAGTCATTATAAATGTGATTTCATAACCTTTTAATTTTATTTTTGTAACATTAAGTATTGATTTTATGACATTAGGAAGCAAGTAGCTATAAAGGGCATGTGGGCTATTCATAAGCCATGCATGGTATAATGAAAAGGCCACTGCATTCAGCATGAGAAAGACACTGGTGCAAATCCTGCTTCAGACACTTGAATGTCCTTTGCCTAGTCATTTCACTTCTCTTAGTCTGAGTTTTCTCGCCAGGAAGATGGAGTTAATATCTGCAGCACTTATCTTAGTGGTTTGTTGTGAGGGAAACAAAAGGAGGTAATGACTATGTGTAAAGTATTTTGCAAATGCTAAAGTGTTTGTATACTGTTAAATTACTATTATAGCCAGTGTAGGAAATGTGCTGGGGGGTGGGGGGAAGGGAGTAATTTCTATTTTTGTCCTTTAGATAGATTGTTATAAGTAGATAGATCCTGCTAGGATCTGAAAAACTGAAATCAATATTTTTCTCACCATGGATGGAACTTCTCTACTAAAAGGTATGAACCTATCCTCAAATATACATGTTCTTTTTCTTACCTCCAAACTGAGTTAACCACAACAGACATCCCAATGCTTCTAGGTATAAATCTAGCCATAACAAAATTTTCTCCCTTATTCTCATTCCCAATCTCATTCTCATTTGCTCTTTCCCTTTCCCTTTCCCTTTCTCTTTCTCATTTCTCTCTCTCTCTCTCTCTCTCTCACACACACACACACACACACACACATATGTGTATATAGTATACACACACACACATATATATATATATATATATATACACAAACATATGCACACATATACACACAGCTAGCTATCTCTCTATCTCTCTATCTATCTATCTCTCTATCTCTCTATCTATCTATCTATCTATCTATCTATCTATCTATACATACTGAGCAACCTGATTTTTAACCTAATTATGTAGCCTTTATTTTTTACTACCTGTATGTAAGTAGTACCGAAGGGGTATAAGCTCTGAAAACCCTCCCCACCACAACTTTCCTGGAATTTTCCCACAAGGTCAAGTCTCTGGCATTTTCCTGAGACATTGACCTATCCCAGTATTCCTCTCAACTGTCCTTTCATTGCAACCTAAAACCAGTCTCCCAATCTCCCAATTCTCTGTTAACCTCTACCCTTGCCTAGCCTTTCATTGCCTGTTACCTCTGAAATGGCTGCTTTCCACCTTGGATCCCAACTAGACCCCATTCTTCCTTGGACACATCGGCCAGCTCCCTGGTGTTCACCTAAGGCACCTAGTCCTTCTCTGTTACCTTCCAGTCATTCCAGACTTCTTGGCCACTCCTAGATCCTTCCCAGAGTCTTTCTGTACATAAGATCCATCTTGCCTTCAGTAAGGTGATCAGATTCCTTAAGAATTTGACCTGCTTGCATTAGCAATACAAAGGCTTAGATTCCTTAAGAATCTGGACAATAGGGTGGATTTTTAGAATTACACCTACCATGACCAGTGCTCTAATTTACCTTGTCTTTGGCTGAAAGAAGGCTTGAGTTGAATTCATGTTAGGCAAGAACCCACATGTTGTATATTTTTGGGGTTCTAGCACCTCTAAACCCTCAACAATACTGTGGGAAAATATAACTGTTTCTCCAAAAATGAACAAACAAAAACTCACATAGATCAATTCAGCAAAAATTCAATAAAGGTATCCAAGAAAATTAACAAATTTTTTTTCATAGACCAAAAATGGACAAGAAACTTGGATTTCTTTCAAAATCACTGATAAAGGTAATGCTGTTTTTTCATCTTGATAAGTAATTTTTGAGTATACTTTGAACAGCATGTTGATATTTGTATTTCATCTATTAATTGGTGGAAATAGATATGGACAGAGATAGAGAAACAGAGAGAGAAATATTAAAAAAAACATTTGAATCAGTAGACATTTGATGTGTCTATAAATAGGATTACATGTGGTCAATATGATCGAAATATGAGGGACTAAGTGACAAGGTGGAACTTCAAAAACAGAGACCCCAGTGGTCTACTACTAATTGCTTGATATATCAGTAGAGGCTTCATGCTTATCAATATTTTAACCTAGTTTAATAATACATAATATAAGTATTAGGGTCTAAAGTAACTTCTGAGGTTAACTAGCCAATTCTCTCATTTTAAAGAAGAAACTGAAGTCTGTAAGTGTTTTGTCCAAGGTCACACAGGGACTCAGTTGCTGAGTCAGGTTTCCAATTCAGGCAATCAGAATAGAAATATAAGGCTCATATATTTCTAATAATAAAAAAATGATAAAATTCTTTAGGGTATCATCTTTGCAGTTCATCTATAGAACATATTAAATCACTTATTAGCTGGGAAAAAGTGTGATGCTGGAGCTAGACTCTTGCTATGCTCTACACTCCTATACTGATACTCTCATCTCCTCTATTCACATTCCTTTGGAAACAGCCCCCTTTTTACCCCTATTACAAGGATGTTTTCAGAGCTTAGAAACATGTAAGAAATTGGGAACATAGAGATTATGTGTGAGAGGTCATGTTGTCTGTCCATCATTTCCATCCCGAAGTGAGGAGCAGAGAGTAGTTGAAGAGAATTGTAGGCTCAAAGAATTTTAGAGCTATAGGGAATTTTGGAGATGAGCTGGTCCCATCTCCTCTTTTTAATCACTGGAAAACTGAAGTGTGGAGAAGAAAAGTATTCAAGATTCTAATTAGTGATAGACAGGGTAGAATCAATGTCATAAAATGAGATTATTATATATGTATATATAATATATACATATAAAATATATGTAAAATGAATATAAACCATATTTAAAATCTCGTTTTATAACAACAAGGCCTATCTTCAGAAGAGTTATAATACGGCTTCTCTGAAGATAGGGCTTCAAGGTGTGATTTTTTTTCTTTGATGGTTTGCAAATTACATTAACCTCAGAGACAGTAATACCTAGATATAAATATAACAATACATTTCAGAGTTAAATATTGGTGATTTTTACATAATCTCAATAACTGTCTCTTCCCATAAAAAATAAAATTGATTACAACTAGGCAAAAACTTCAAAGAACAGTCCTGTGGAAGATAAGACATTTCTGTTTTGCTCCAGAGATCAATACATAGAGTAAATTAAATATAAAAAAATCCATATGTGTCATATGCATATAGATAGATATGTGTTGATATAAAGGAATAGATGGAAATATAGGTGTAAAGACATATAAAGAAGATGTCTTAATAATTAGGGGAGCTCAAATGCAATAGTTTGTGTCACTGGAAATATTTGAGTAGAATCTAGGTGAGCATTTGTTAGGAATCATTTAGAAGGGGTCTTATCATTGGGAGAAACCTAGATCTTTAAGAATCTGTAATTCAGTGATTATTAGCAAAGGCAATATTGAAAACTGTAGGCTGAAATATCATGCTACCTTTGGAAATGAGGGATGAGAGCTGGTAATGTGGGCCATTCTCTGGTCTCACACTATCACCTTATCTCAGTTCTGATCCACAGGATTACCACAGGGAAGAGAAGAGGAGGGATATTCAGGCTGAATACTCATACAATTAAGTGGATATTCTATTTTGGTTTTCAATGATATTTCTAAACACTGTCATTTGGTACCACGATTTTTCATCTTCCTTCACCAGATCTGAGACTCCAATTCATATGGCATGACTGACCCTGTCTTCCTTAGATGGTAATCGATAGTGATATTAGTGATAGTGATTCATGGAAATGCAAATTTTGGAGATAGAAAGGGACCTTTGGCAATATATACCCCAGTTCTGTTTTTCTTATAGATGAACAAATTGAGGACTAAAGAGGTTAATGAACTTGCCCAAAGTCATACTCTTGGTAAAGAGTAGAGTAGGAGTAGGAAATGGGCTTTCAAATAAAGTCCATGTTTCTTTGCATTATGCCTACATACATAGTGCTAAAGACTTTGTCTTTTTCCTAATCTGACTATTTTAATGTATTTATCTGATACATAGTTATTGGGGACCTACTATGGGTAAATCACTATGGGACCCAAAGTTGACTTCCTCCCTAAATTGAGTCTTACAGCTTTAAAAGAACAGTGAGATTAAAGGAACATTGGAAAGTGCTTCTATATAGCCTATTTCAATATCTCCTCAAACATACATGGGGAAGGTGCTGTGATTTAATTAATGCAAGAAGCTTTTGAGTGAGGAAATGCCCTTTATTGATGCCCATAAATTGCTTCAAATAAATTAATAGAAAATGAAGAAGCAGTATAAAACGAAGTTTATTCTGACAACCAGATAATGGGAGGGAGAGGATGGGCCCATAAATTATTTCATTATCTCCTTACTAGAAACCTTGTACAAACTGATTCCTATGGTTCAGAAACTAAGTTTATAACTAACAGAGATTTAGATTAGGCCCAATTGAAGACAATGATGTCACGTGTCCATAATATGGAGACAGTAAGTATCGTCTGATGAAAGGAATTCTTGCTTTTAAGCAATTTTTATTGATACTGGACTGTTTTTAATATTTATTTTCTACCTTGCCCATAATGGGCTTTTTACTCTGTGTTATTTTCATTTTTTGTTGAATTCTGTCATGGATAGCTATGAAAATAAAAGGATGTTTGGTGAGAAAGCAGCTTGCAAATGTGCCATTCAAAAAATAGCTCCCCTGATTTCATGTGAGAAATCTGAAACAGAAACATAATTCTCAGCTTGGCTCTTCACTTTCTCATTCAGACAGGATTAAGACAAAAAGAAAACATAAGTAAAAGAAAAAATAAAAAGCAACCTTCTCATTGCCAAGAAAGCAATTTATCTTTTTCCTTATGATGGGTCTTTCAGTACTTTGAAGTGTGTGTGTATGTGTGTGTGTGTGTGTGTGTGTGTGTGTGTGCGTAGAGACTATTTTCCAAAGGTCTATATTACTGAGTTAAGGGAGATCTTGGGAAATCTATTATTTCCATTTGAAGAGATTCTCTTGAAACAATTTTATCCATTGGTTCCTAAAACAATATATATATACACACATATATACACATAGTAAGAACTCAGCACTTGTCAGATTAACTGACAAGTGATTGTCCCAGAGGTAAAAAGAATAAGTGAATATAAGATCATAGATCTAGAGGTTAAAAAAACAAAATAAAACAAGACCACAGATGCTATCTATTCCAACCTACTCACTTTAAATTTGAGGAAACTGAGTTCCCAAGAAATAAATGACAATGTCACCTAGGTAAGGTTTGAACCCAAGTCCTCTTACTCCCTAGCCAAGGCTCTTTTTACTATGCTACCAACCATTTGTTAGTAGGTCTTGCCAAAACCTGAAATTCCTAATTTGTAAGAACAGCACTTCTACCTCTGGGGAAAAGTGTCCAGGCAACTATGACAAATCATTTCATAATTATGTAATCGCATTTTTTTTAAATGTGAGAAATAAGAATGCTATGTCAGTTGTAGTAATAAACATGAATTGAAAAACTCTGAGCCACCTGAAATCTATCTGCCTGTAACTCACTCTGTCTGATATTTAAAATGAATTTACGTCAAGTCCAAGAATGTAACTCCCACCACTCTGATGGCAATGCTATAATGAAGCACTCCTTCTGAGACTGCTGTCACAGGTTTCCTGTCATTTCAACATTCCCATGAAAACATGGGCTCAGCTGGACTATTTCTGCAGATTGAAAATGGTAATTAATGGTTAGAGAAAAGCCTTTTTCACAGAGAAAACATCAAATTTCCACCTGATTCAATTCTATTCAATAAATATTTATTTAGCACTTCTAAGGACTTATGTCATTTTTTGGGTTTATTTTAATGTACAAATATGTAAGTACTTTGATATTTTTCTTTTCCCTTTAGAAAAGAAAAAAAAAGTTTACAAAAACTACTCTGACTTAAATTTCTACTTACATTATGTATCTTTTAAAGCAAAATTCTTGAACTTTATTTCCTAAACATAATCTGCAGTTACTAACAAGCCATCAAACCCCAAATAATTGACTTGAACCTGTTCTCAGAATGAATTGATTCTTTCAATAGAAATGCATTTATTCAGTCATATTTCCTTTCTTTGTATTTGTCACAAATGGTGCTGCATCTTCCTTCTCCATATTTTTGCACTAGCCATCTCCATTCCTGTGCTGTCTTCCCATTTTTCCTCCGTTTCAAAGAATCTCTTTATTACATCAAGATACAGCTAAACCACTACCTTGCCCAGGAAACCTTTATTGATTTTGTAAAAAGCTGGCGCCTTGCCTCCTTAACAACTTTTATTATGTATGTGTGTATATATGTATATATTTGTTATGTATGTGTGTATATATGCATACATTTATATGTAAATAAGTATATATATACATGCATACATATACTATATATATATATATATATATATATATATTTGTGTATATGATGCATGTGTATGTTTTTGTGCAGTTGTTATCTGCCCCAGTTAAAATGACATCTCCCTGAGAGCAGAAATGATTCATCTTTTGTATTTGCATGGCCAGTGCAAGTGTTTAGTGCCCTGTCTGGCCCAGAAGAGGCTCTTCATAAAGGCCTGTTGATTGATCCCTATTTCTGGATTCTGAAGGAGAAGGAACAGGAAGAGAAAGATAGATTTGTACAGAATAAATTGAAGATCTAATGCAGGTAACTTGGAGAGGTCTAGAAGCCTAGCTCCACACAGTTTAGGCGAGTTTTTCCTTAAAAGGAATTGAAGCTATTATCAAGATTTAATTGGCAGGGTATTAAGGCTAAAGTCACTGATGTCACATCCTGGTCAAATATTTTTTTTTCTGGAAATGAGGAGCTAGAACTTCTCCTTCTGGCTTGTTACTTCAGAACAAGAGAATAACCGTCACCTAGAGAATTGTACTTAAGTGAATCAAGGCTGCATCCTCAATGAATATTGCTTCTTTTCTCTGCAAGTCCTTCCCCTGATATGGCTAAGTAAATTTTCTTTTGTTGAGTCATTTATGAATTAAAAACATTTCGTTTCACTCCAGTTTTGAAACAGAGATAGTCAGATGTCCTGAAACATTAATGATTTTATATACATGTGTTGGATCTTGCTCTGTCTCTGTCTCTTCCTGTCTTTTCTTTGTCTCTGTTTCTCTCACCCTCTCTGCCTCTTTGTCTTTTTCTGTCTCTCTGTCTACATCTCTCAGTCTTTCTCTGTCTCTCTCTCTCAGAGCTGCTAATGACTTATCAGTGATAATTCTATTCTTCAAAAGGTGATAGAACTAACTAGGGCAGGGGTGGGGGATCTGCAGCCTCAAGGTCACATGTGGGCCTCTATGTCCTCAAATGCAGCCCTTTGACTGAATTCAAACTTCACAGAACCATACACTTACTAGCTGTGTGACTCTAAGCAAGCCACTTAACCCTCTTTGCTTCAATTATCTCATCTGTAAAATGAGGTAAAGAAGGAAATGGCAAAGCACTCCAGTATCTTTGTCAAGAAAACCCCAAATGGGATCATTGAGAGTTAGACATGACTTAAAACGAGTGAACAATAATAAATGCCAACAATGATGAAAAAAACTGAATTATAACAAATGCCAAGAGGAATGAAAAAAGGAGTATATATATATATATATATATATATATATATATATATATATAGTATATACATACATATATAATATATATATACACATATACATATACTAACTCATGTGGCTGATGAGTCATCATCAGAAATATCTGAAAGATAATGAATACTACAGAGGTATGATAAAGTAGCAAGAAGGCAAAGAACCCTGTGTTTAATAAATGTGAAAAAAAAAATGAGCCTGTAGCTATGGGACAATGAGCTTGACTTGAGTTCCTAGGCATTTTCTACAAGCAATAATTAATGAGATGGTTGGCAAACTTCAAAAAATTTAAGTGTGGATTACAAAAAGCCAACCCAGTTTCATCAGAAACCTTTCACAGCATTTTAATCTCATTTACTTCTTAAATAAGATTATGAAATTGGTAGCTGAAGGGAATACTGTGGATATAGTACATCTAATTTTCAGCAAAGATTTTGATAGTATCTTGTACAATTATTGGGGAGAAGATCAAGAGATGTGGACTAGATGAGGATATGTTTAGGATTCAGAAATGGTTGACAGTTAATAATGGTTCAATATCAACTTGATGGGAAGTCTCCAGTGGAGAAAGAAACCTAGAGATTTGAGTTTGAACCTGTACTTTTCAACATTTTTTTTTTTATCAATGATCTCTTGAAAGCCATAGATAAAATGTTCATTAAACTTGTAGATGACAAAAAATAGAGAGGGAGGGATAGCTCACACTTTGAACAACAGACTCAGGATCCAAAAGGATCTTGAAAGGTCAGAAAGCTAATAAGAGGGAATTCAATTGGAATAGATGTGAAATCAACTTTACAAGTTCAAGACAAGGATAGCACAGTTAGAGTGTTTTTTATTTTTCTGGAAAAAATATTGGAGGGTCTTAATGGATTGAGAAGGAGATGGGATAGGAACAAACATTTATTAAACATATTTTATGTACCAGGCACTGTGCAAAGTGATTTTTTTTCACAAATATATCATTTGATCCTCACAACCACCCCATGAAATAGGTGCTATCCTTACCTGCATTTTATAGTTGAAGAAATGGACTTTCCCAGGGTCTTACAGCTAGTAAATGTCTGAGGCAGGATTGTTAGGTCAGCCTGACTCTAGACCCAGCTCTCCATCCCCCGTGCCACTTAGATATTTCTTAAATTAAATTGGAATTGAAACTCAATATGCTCCAGAAATGGGATATGATGGGATATGCTCTTATACCTAATATGATCTTGGGCTATACTAAAAAGAGACATGACTCCCAGAAATTGGGAGTTGATAGTCTCACTGTGCACTGCCTATGTTGAACCTCAACTCTAATAGAGTCTAAATGGCACCACAATTAATAAGGACATTGATGATGGTGATAACTAGCCTATATAATAGAACCTATTATGTGCCAGGTCCTGTATTAAGTACGTTTTACAAATATTGTCTTATTGCATCTTCACAATAATCTTTGGAGATAGGGGCTATTATTAACACCATCTTACAATTGAGACTCAGACAGATAAATGTTAAGTGATTTGCCCAAGGTCGCACAGCTAATAAGTGTATGAGGAAAGATTGGAAAGCAGGTCTTCCTGACTCCATGCCCAGACTCTACCTAGCTGACAAACTGAAGAATGTTAAGAGACTCGCAACCAGAATAATGAAGGGAATTGAATGTCTGTATCAGTCTGTTAGCAAGCATTTCTTATGTGCTTACTGTGTTCCAAGAACTGTAATAACTACCAAAGATACAAAGAAAGGCAAAAAACATGCTTCCTGCCCTCAAGAAGGTCACATTCTAATGGGAGAGACAACATGCAAATAACAATGAGCATAAAAAATTTAATCAGTAAATTGAAATAATTTTAGAGGGAAGGTATACAAGGAGGCCTCTTACAGAAAGTAGAATCTGACCTGAGTCTTGAAGGAAGCCTGGGATACCAGGAGGAAGAAGCAAAGAGGGAGGGCATTTTAAGCATGAGAAACAGTCAATGAAAAAGCACAGATTTGGGAGATGAGTATCATATATGATGAGGAATAGCAAGAAGGCTAGTATTGCTGTATCATAGAACATGTAGAGGGAAGTAAAGTGTAAGAAAAGTGTTAAGGTAAGAAGAAGCCATGTTGGGAGGGCTTTAAAAGCCCAAACAGAAGCTTTCATATGTTATCCTAGAGCAGTGGTTCTCAACCTTCCTAATGCTGCATGTGGGCAGACCCGCCTGGAGATGGATAGAGGAGCAGTGTCTCAGTTCCTAAGAACATCGGAAATATGTGTTTTCCAATGGTCTTAGGTGACCCCCGTGAAAGGGTCGTTTGAGCCCCAAAGGGGGTGTATTGAGTCAAAATGTGACATGATCAGATCTCTGCTTTAGGAAAATCACTTTGATGTGATTTGATCCATGCAAACTTTTGATTGGATCCCTCACTAGTGGTCCTTCACTAGGTGGAGGATTATCTGGAGTGGGGAGAGAATTTGGACAGGGATACTAACCAAGAGTGAATTGTAATAGTCCAGATACAAGCTTATAAGGGCCTGTACCAGTGTGTTGGCCCTGCAAATATAGAAAGGAGAGATATTGTGAAGGCGGAACATGAGGATGAGTTGAAGGAACAATGTGGTTGTCTTCTTAGCAGTCTTAAAATAGACTAGATAACCACATGTTGGGTATGCCATGGTGTGTGGTTTGGACTAGATGGATGATGAGATCTCTTTCAACTCAAATTTGTGATTCTATGATTCTGGTCTCCAGAATCATAGATACCAGGATTCTGGTATCTTGGTTTTCCACTTGGCCACCATAACTCTATTTGTCACAGAAAAATGGCAAGAACCTAATCTCCCAAAATAATAATAGCTGCCATTTATATGGCATTTTAAAGCCTGCAAAGTACTTTATCGACACTATCTCATTTGATCCTCACTATAGAACTATGAGATAGCTCCTTTGAGCATTATTATCCCTACTTGGCAGAGGAGGGAATTGAGGTTCCAAGAGGTTAAGTAACTTGCCTGTGATTTCACAGTGAAAGAGTTTTTAAGTCAAGATTCAAATCTTCCATGATGTTCAGTACTTTTTAAAAACCTATGTCACGTTTCTATTTTAATATATAACCTTGTGACATGAATTACGTTTTCCAATGCAATGACATTGCAAGTCTATTCTAGTCTAGCAGTCACTGTAATTAGTAGAAAAGTTACATATAAAACTCATCATTGGTTTTTACAACCTTTGGGAAAGAATCTGAGTCAGCCAGCTTCCTAAATCAAAAATGTTACTCTATCTCTCAGAAGAGCTATTACCATTTTAACCTAATGAATTAGAGATGTGCTGTGAAATATTTGTGCATTAATTATTAATCTAATAGGACGTTACATGGATGGAGACAAGAGCAAGGACTCTGTTCTAGACGTAACAATGTATTTAGCAACCACAAAGTCTGCTTACTCATAAAAAATGAAAGATAAAACAACCATAATTTTGAAATCCTCTTGCCACTGTCAACCACACAGGTAGTTAACAGAAACTAATTTATGAAGAACTTCTTTTATAACTAATGGGGAAAAGGAATTACCTAGAGAGTTCGTATGAATTGAAAGCAACCCTGGAAATGTGGATATCGAGTGTCATCCTCACATCAACATCAAGTGTCTACTGAATATTAGCTAAGCCCTGGCTATGTGACAGCTAGACAGCACAGTGCATAGAGTTCTGGGCTTGGTGTTAGGAAGATCTGAATTCAAATGTTGCCTCAGAAACTTCCTAGCTGTGTGACTTTGGGCAAGTTACTTAACCTTTGTCTGCCACTGGAGAAGAAAATGGAAAACCACTCCAGTATCTTCTCCAAGAAAACTCTATGGACAAAAGTCCATAGGTTCACAAAAATTCCAACATGACTGAAATGATTGAACAACAGCAAGCCATGGCTATTGAAAATGTGGTCTCAAAGGAACTTCCAGTTCCTAACATCAGGATCATCCCCCTCCTTGGAACAAAAGTGGCCACCAAGACCAAAAGGAATGATATAGTGACTCTTTTTTCTCTACCACAAATGGCAAAATTTTCCACCCCATCCTTTCCCATATAAGGCCCTAATGATTTTTCATATTGTCTTAACCTTTATGTCTCTAATTATGAAGGCCTCATTACAAATGCTAAATCTACTAATATTAAGTTGTTTTTGTTTCCTTTTAAAATTGCCATTAAAAAAGTCAATTAATGAAAAGTCAGATTGATTTCCTTAAAGCTATTAGATAGCATAACATTTCTTCATTTCCTACTCCTATTTTTCCTTTTATTTCCCAAACTCTTCATTGCAGACTTAACGTATGGGCACATTGTTAACCTGAACAATAGTGTTTTTCAGTAATGTTTGTAGTACATTAGGACCAAATCACAAGGAAAAGTCACATAACCCTCACTGTAAGAAGCCCCTTTGGTCAACACACCACGATCATATTCATAGCATTTTTCCCATTCTACCCTAGACCTCCATGCAAACAGATACACAGAGATGGGCTACCCCTATGCACTTGAGAGAGTTTGAATTGGAATCACGTGGTGGTGTTCCATCTTTGAGAACCCCAGACCTGTTGGAATGATAACAGATTGGATAAGTGAGTCATTCCAGATAAAGAGAAGATGTCTATGCCCACATAGGGATTACATCATTATAGTGTACAAGAAGATGTAGAATGAATGAATTTTTTAAAGACCAGATCTAATGTTTCAGTGGTATAGACAACTACTAATAACAAATCTCACTCTACAAACTCACTACTACAGATCTGTAATTTCTAGAATTAGAAAATTTATAAGAGCATTGAGATATTACATGGCTTGCTCAGTGTCATACAGTCAATAATCTAGCCTATGTAAACTGAACCCAAGTCTTCCTGATTCTTATGCCTGCTTTTTATCATTTATGAGGTCTGTTCCTCTAAGAGCACTAATGTAACAGAAAATCCTATGTGAGGTCCAGGTTGTTTGGAGTGGGAGAGGTTATTTGGGGAAGGGGTCGAAGGGAAAATTTGGGAAGACATCATGGAAGAACAATCATTGAAACTGGGCAGAAAGTTGAGAGGTAAAGAAAAGGAAGGAGCACCTATTTGATTGCTGGGTCAAATTCACATCTGGATTTCATTGGCATGTAGGGTTTGTTTTAGTCCCACTAAATAAGTCAGAAAAATAATTTGAATGTTTCAAATGTATTTTTATTAATTCTATATGGGCAAAACTGAAACAAAACAAAAAAATATGGTTTAGCCTGTCCACATTCCAAAACATTTGCATTTTTATATGCAAAGAAAGCTGTTTGGTTTGTCACCTTAGAACCAAAGGAAATACAATTTAGGGAAACCTACTTCTATAATTAAGATGTAGTTTTCCCACTTTCAACATATGTGCAATACTATCTTCAGTCTATGTGTTATATAAACAAAACACGTAGAGGAAGACCTCCTTTTCCTAAGGCACCTACATTATTTTTGTCATTCTGACCTATTATCTGCTTTATTTAATTTATTTCATCTTTTAAATAAAAGAAAATAAAAGGGTGGGGTTGTTCATATTATGATAGTCCTAAAGCTATTTATTTGAAACATAAGTGAGATGTAATAACATATGGAAAAGAGTTAAGATGCTGAATTCAAAGTTGTTCTATTTTTCATTTTTATAAAGAGAGATTATAGTTTATGTCCTAAGCACTAGAGAAAAAAATTTAGGTAATATTTAACAAAGTCCTATAATATATAGTCACAAAAATCATGTCATATAATATTTCATATTATCTCACTTTATTTCATCTTCATCAACAACAAATTCAGTTGTTTAGAGCTCTGTGCTAATAAGTTCAAAGTCCAATACAGCTTTAATGCTTCTATGGGCCAGTTTGACTTGTAATGCTACACGCAATCATTTATCCTGACAGAGAGAGGCTACAGAGAGATTTTGAAGACTCTATGAGGAAGGTAGCAGTTCAAATGGTTTGTCAATGAATTGATTTAGAAGGAAAAAAATGAGCTGTTTTCTAGGGTAACTGCTTAAAGCTAACAGAAGACAAGTTTCAATAAAAGGAGAAGTTATTGAAGTTGTTGAATACTACTCCCTGAAGATATGAACCTAATATAATCCAGTAGGATAAAAAAATGTAACAATAGACTAAGGACTGCAAATACATCCTGTCTTTAAGCAAAATCACAAGGTATACAAACTGCAAATTCTAACACTTTGAGACTCTGAAGTTTGACAAAGGCTTAAAGAAATGGAAAAGGTGAAGAGAAGATGCACTGAAATGATTGATGGTATAGAGGAGCTAATGTATGAGGACAAATCTGATAATATAACTTCCTTCTGGAAAAAAAAAATGAAAAGTTTTGAATGAAGTATATGAAATGATTGAAGGGTATAGATGATGTGAACACGGGATTTTCACCCAAAATTCAGATATTCTTGGCTTTAGGGAATATCCTTTTATGGTTTACAAAAGTAAATATAGAACAATTTTTTTTTTTTACTCAGTTGGCAGTAAACTTAAGGAATTTGTTCTCCCAAGAGCCTGTACAGCTTAAAAATAGAAATAAGTTCAAGAAGAACTTCTTGATTAATTTTAATGGAGGGTAGATCAATGTTAGAATACTAAGAAAATTTAGTATATTTTGGAGGATATATGACTTATTAGCTGTATGGGCCTGGGTGAATCATTTAACCTCTTCCTCAGTTTCTTCATCTGTAAAATGGGAAAAATAATAGTACCTACCTCCCAGGGTCATCACGAGGATCAAATGAGATAATAATTGTAAAGAGCCTAGAATAGTTCCCAACACAAAGTAAGTAGGTGCTATATAAATGTTAGCTACAATGATGACAATGACAGTGATGATGATGATGATGATGATGATGATGTGTCTGATCTTTTAAGATATTCTCAGTAACTAACAATCTTGTCTTCCAATAAAATGATTCTTAGTACCATTCCTTTAATTCCTCATAGTACTTTGCCTGGATCTCTCTTTTGCAATTATTTCATTATCTTTTTGTATCATAATTATTTGTTTACATGTGCCCCAACCCCACTAGACTTTAATTTCCTCTATATAAGGGTTTGAGTTATATCTATTGTTTCATCCCTAGCATCTAACATAGAACCTTTTATAAAGTAGATGTTCAATGAGTGTTTGTTGAGTTTAATTGAATCAAATATTTACAGAACAAATAGATAGTATAGAATTCAATAAGTAGACCAGAAAAATACTTCTGATATATTCTCATGGTCATAGACTACATATCTGGCTCTTACCAGCTATTTCCCAGATGTGGGATATTCGTCATCAAAGGAGTGAATAGGAGAATAAAAAATGTTACTTATTTAGTTTCTCTATTAAGAGACATAAATTCTGACACACCATAGAAAGGAAACATTTATATAGAAACTGCTATGTTCCTGGCACTGTATTAAACACTTTAAAGACATTATCTCATTTAATTCTCACGACAACCCCAGAAGGCAGGATACCTCTGAGAGGGAAATGCTATTAGTAACACGACTTTATAGATTAGGAGACTGGGGGCAGATAGAAGTTAAGCGATTTGCCCAGTGTCTCACAGCTAGTAAAGATTTGGAATCATGTCTTTCTGACTCAAGGGCCAGCACTTTGTTCACTGCATCACCTAGCTGTTCCTCTCTGAATTTGCCAGATCCTCCCCGTTCTAAATTGTAAGCACCTGGAAGGCAGGTATTTTGGATTATCTTCTTTCTATATCCCACGTCCCTAGTCCAGTGCTTTAACTGCACCGAGAAACTGTGAATATGTACTGAATTTAATTGCATGGGATTTAATGGCCCTTCAAAGAGCCATTGTTCCTTGTGTTAGAAAATAATTCTCAGGATCTGCTCTATTGATATGTTATTAACCCAGGACTCTATTTGCAAATGACAAAATATCACCATGTTAAAAATTGCCTAAAAATTTTCCCTAGTGCTTAGAACATAAACTACAAACTCACTTTCTAAAATTGAAAATAGAACAACTTTGAACTCAGCATTTTAACTCTTTTCCATATGTTATTACATCTCACTTATGATTCAAATAAATTGCTTTAGCACTATTATGTTATGAACAACTCCTACCTCTTTTACTTGCTTTTATTTAAAATCCTTTCATGCTGCATATGATTTCACAAAGTTTCCATTTTTTTCCTAAGAATATATGATATAATACTTGAAGGCTTGAATACTCTGAGGTTCTATCAATATGGGGGAATTCACTTCACTAAGGAAGATCACAGCTTCTCGAGGCTTTTAATAAGTTGCAATGGTCACCTTTGCAAGGACAAAAATCTACTGTCAGATTAAATCGCTCTTGAAACTCATAACTTGGGGGTGTGTTACCTTCAAGGTCTTAATATAAATTCCCTCTTATAAAAATCTCACAAATAAAACTTCCTTTCTAGAAACTTGCACTAATTAGTTGATGTTTATATCTATATTTCTTGAATTCCAATACTTGATAAAACAATATTTAATATGCCCCTAAATTATCTGCATAATACTTACTTGTAGCATAAAATTGTATGCAGGCTTAACTCTCTACCCTTCATTGTGGAAATACATAACTATATGAAGAATAGCTCCTTAAGACACATAACAGATCAGATTTATATAATGTGAAAATAATCATATAAGGGGAAATAAAATGCTAGGACTTTAAAAATATAATTTCAATGATATTTTAAAAATTCTTATCTTAGAACACATTTTGGCCCCAATATATATAATTTAAGTGGAAACACATAAGTTATTTTAACCATAGAAACAAATGGTGAGCTGAATTTATTAGATTCATGGAGACCTTGGAAAACTGTCCATCCTTATTTCCACTTTGAAATTTAACCACATTTAAACAAATCAAGAGAGAGGGAGAAAAAAATTCTATTTTAAAAGTCCCTTTATAGGAAGGATGTTCCATATTGTATGTCAAACATGCTTTCTCCATCTATAGGACTCAAATTAAAGTGTTAATGATATTTTGAATTGAGTGAATGAACTCAGATTCACCTAGATAACTCTCCTTCTCTTCCTACTTCACTCTGCCTTATGCATTCTCACTAGCAACTTAGAAAAACCCCAAAGAACATGAAAAGTAATGAAATAACCTCATATTTTCTAAGTAATAAATTTCCCAAATAAGATAAATATGTATAATACTAGAACGATTTTGAGAAAGAGCCAAGTTGAGAAGGAACGTGATTTCTCAGTATTCTCAATAGGAAAGATTATCATTAAAATGTAAATTTCAATCATGGCTACGTGAACAAGAAGAAAGAAAAACAAGGTGTTCATTTTCCATTTTTAAGTTTTCTATCTCAGCATGAGTTGCTTCAGTTTCAAAATAAAAGGTGCTGGGAAACAGTGTAAGAGAGATTGCTGAGGGTGTGGGAGTCAGAGGAAGGAAGAAGAATGATACTGATTACTATGAATGTTTCTAATTTAAAACAAGGTTCATGGGGATCTAACTGAAAAGCAATTGGATAGAATTATTTTAGGGGTGACATTATAACCCTTTGGAATATTTTATCCTATTTTTAAAAAATGTAAATAATTTGGAAAGATTTGTAAGATGGTTTAATTTATCCTCATATGATCCTAGAATTGGTAAAAGTAAAATAAAAAATCAGAAATTTTCTGCAGGTTAGAAAAAGAAAACATTCTAATTTGCAATCCTAATGCTTTAGTTTACATTTCCAGATTGCCATGTGGAAGCAGAAAGAGTTAACTTGTATGCTATGTCACAGAGAACAACCATGAATAGCTAGGGACCTTGCACAATTTATTTTTTCACTTTGCTATGAAATATCTGAATAGAACTTAGATCTAAAATGGCCAAACATTATTTTAGGCCTTCTTATGTCTCCAAACCTTAGTGGAACCTCATCCTTGAGCAATGCAAACATCATGGTAGTAAGACATTTCCAGGATATTTTCTAGAGTAATACATTTACCCAGGACCCACGGTAATATCATCCACTCGACGATGGTTGGTGGTGGCCCCTGCCTGTTCAAGTCTGACCTGTCAATATGTTGAGAGGCAAGCAGCAGCAGGAACAAAAAAGTCAAATAGGATGCAGTGTGGCAGATAAACTTGATAAATGGTTTCCTGATGAAAAGTCCAAGGGGGCTTTTGGGGGCTATCAGGTAGCATACAGAGAAGACAGGGAAAAGAAGTCCTATGATGACACATGTCAACATCTTCACTGCCCAGTGTCTTCTCCTCCAGCCTGGGAACTCATCGTACCAGCGAGATGCAAGGAGCTGCTGACAGTTCGGCTGGGCAACAAACTGAAACAGAAGGAGAAGAAGAGAGAGAGAGGGAGAGAAAGAGGGAAAAGAAAAGTAAAGTCGGTATTGCATAAAATAACCTTTATTTAATCACTAAGATCATTGATCAAGCTCAAAAGTCAAGAGGGCTTTTGCAGCTTAAAATGCTTTATCACTCATTGTGTCAAAGGCATTCTTTCAATCCAGTTAAATCAAAATGAAACAATTATGTACTTGCACAAAGTGCTGTGCTTGACACTGGGGATAAAAGGACAAAAACAAAAAACAAGTGAAAAAGACCTTGTCCTCAAGGAACTTACATTTTTCTGTTGTAGATGAAATTGAGAAGAACATGAAGAGGTATCAAACATGGTGCCTACCCTCAGAGGGCTTATATAATCCTATTGGGAAAGTAGGACTTCCATATAGGTAAGGATAATGAGCAATATTAGATAGCAAATAATTTGGGCTGGCTGAGCACTTCAGCTCTGGACCTGTGCTCCTCTGCCCCTAACCGAGAATGAACCATACCTAGGTTACTTCTAGGCTCATCACAAAGAATTCCAGCCATCATCCTGCCATGACAGGCACAGTACATACCCCCTTCTGTTCTGCAAATAGAAATCCATTTGACATTATCATTTATAGAAATATACATCAATCAATTTTTCTGTGACTCCATTCACCAGTTTCTCCATCACTAGATTAAAATATGTTTCCCTGTATGTGTTTTATTTTATTTTATTTTTCCTATTAGAATGTAATGTTCTTGGGGACAGAGGTGTTCTTGCTTTTTGTATTTGTATCCTCAGTACTTGACACAATATCTGACACATAGTAATCGTTTGATAAATGGTCACTCCTTCATTCATTCATTCACTCACTCCCTTACTAATTCATTGGAGGGCCATATCAATTCCAGCTGGATTAGTTTAAGATAAATGGTGATATATGAATTGGACTTTAGGGAAAGGGCAAGATTTAGATAAGCAGAAAAGTAGGAAGAAATTTATATGTAAGGAGTATTTTGTTATCCTTTATAGAGTTGAGTTTCTCAGGATCCATGGTAATGGCAATGTCTAGTTTCCAGGTGTTAGATAATAACTCCTGGAATAGCCCCAAGGATCGTAGATAGTAATTCCTAAAATCATAGTGACAGACAGTCGTATTGTGACTGCACCTGAGATATGGAGGTGATATAATGGATATTTACTATGCTTCCACAGAATGATGATATATTGCTAAAGTTAACCTGTGAGCTTAATGTTGGCAAGATACTTTCTTTGTCTGTTGCCCTATAAAGTAAGTGGGCACTGGTCAGTGAGTGGAGACTCTGTGTGTGCCTTGATGGGCCTCCATCAAGGCTTGAGGGGATTTAGAGGAATGTAGAAGCTGTGCCTGTCTCTACTGATGCCATCAAGATGTAGGGGTAGTTGCCCCTCCTTCTCACTGGCTCCTGCAAGAAGAGTGCTTAGGGAATACTGTAGGGGTTGATGCTCCCATTATCAGCAACCCTTTGAGAAGACTAGACCAGAATAAATTAAGATTATTAACCCCTCTGAAGCTGTCTTCTTGTCCTTTCTGTCTGACCAGATGAAGAGTAAACCTGTTAGATGCTGGAATCTAAAACTCCAGTGGCTCTTGTGTGTTACTTGTGAAACAAAAGTATTCCATGAATGGTAGTAGTATCATAGAAATAAGATCTGGAAGGGACCCCAAAAGCAATCTAGACCAATTTCCTCATTTCACATAAGAGGAAACTGAGGCCCAGTGAGGCTAAGTGACTTTTCCAAGGTCAGGAAGCTATAAAGCATCAGAGATAGATTTTTAATCCAGGTCCTTTGACTCCAGCAGCAGGGTTCTTTCCTCTGTAATTAAGATGCAAGCAAAAGCATGGAGATGAGAAATTATAACATATGGTCTAGGGTATAATGAACTCACATCTTTGGCTCAAAGGTTTATGTAGATTTTCATATTATTAGAAGATAAAATTAAAAAGTTAAGTTGGACCTAGATCATTCAGGTTCTTGAAAATTAAGGAAAGGAACTTGGATTTGACCATGAACTGAGGGATGATCATATAATTATACATACCTCTAGAATGAGAGGTTTATCATAGTCCAATTTTCTCTTTTCACAGATGAGAAAATGAGATCTAGTGAAGTTAAATGATTTAACCAGAGTCATATAGCTATTGTCAGAGGTTGCACAATGATTAGAGTACCAGGCCGGGAGTCAGGAAAATCTGAGGTCAAATCTGATCTCAGACACTTACTAGCTATGTGACCCTGGGAAAGTCATTTAGCCCTATTTGCCTCAGTTTCCTCCTCTGTAAAATGAACTGAAGAAAGAAATGGCAAACTGTTCTTTTATCTCTGCCAAGAAAACCCTATATGGAGTTAGATGAGTCAAACATGACTGAAAGGGCCAAACAACAATCATCTCTGACACTGGAGACAGAGGCTACTTAGAATATTTTATTAGGGGTGTAGATTAGAGTATGGGTGTATGAGGGAGGCAGACTGGTCAGAGGGCAAGCTTAACTGAGGAGCGATATGTTAAGAATCTGAGCTAGAGTGATGGTAGTAGAAATTTTCCCTTTATACAAATATGTAATAACTTTGCACAGGATGTCCCCAATTAAGGTAGAGAATAAGGGCCAACTGTGTGCTCAGCACTGTGCCAGGTGATGTGTCTTGCCTATCTTTTGTGTTCTTCATATCGTCTGACACATTGCTGACACAATACATATTCATTAAATTAAACCCAAATGAATTCATAACAAATTAGGCATCCCCAAAACTTGTCTCAATACTGATCAAGCTGCATTCCTGGATGGTTAGGTTTGTCAGGTCTCCCCTTATTGCCTTGATGAGTCATCCATTCAAGTAAGTCCCACAACCCTTAAATGGTAAAGTTAAACTGTATTATTCAAAGGACGAGCTTTTTGCCTGACATATCCCTTGCCAATTCTCTCAGTCAGGGCCAGTAACAGCACAGTTATGGCATACTTTGGCCTAATTTGTCATGCATCAGCAAAGTATGCCTTCTGGGTGACAGCAGCTACCTTCTTCTGAAAGTTCTCTAAGTTAAATACTTCTCATTTTCCTTTACAATGCTTCATTGATCTGGCTTTTTAGAAACTCCTTTCTTGGCTAAGAGCAAAATCGTCTGAATTCTACTGTGGATTGATCCATTTTTCTAATCTTCAGAAGTGGGGTCAAGCTAATGTAGGAGAGGTATAAAACACAGGAAAGAATTGCTATAACCTCATTAAATACTCCTAGGTCTGAGAAATAGGAGAAGGAATGTATTAGTAACATATGAGGAAAGAGCTTCAAAAGGCCATCCTGAAGCTGCCAGCTACAGTTTTTAGGGACTGAGATCCACAATCACTACCTCAGCCAGCACGCCAGGAGTTACTCTACAAGTAAATTGGGTCCAGAGGACAGAAAAACTTCTTTTTGAAGCATTTAGAACTTAGCTGGACAAGTAGGTCTTTCACTGACAGTGATTGAATATATGAGTCTTATATGTCATTTTTGTTTTTGATTCTACTTAATTCTCATTAATATCTGAGTTCAAATCTGGCCTCAGACTCTTAGTAGAAGTGTGACCCTAGGTTATTCACTTTAACCCCTGTTTGCATCAATTTCCTTATCTGTAAGATGGGGGAATGATCTATATAAAACTACTCTGTGAGTGAACTGCACAATGTCCTCTCCACAAGTATTGGCTATCAGAACTTCTTTTAACAACAACAAAATGATTGTAAGAACACAGACTTCAAACCAAATTAGCATAAATACCTTCTGCCTACTCCCTCTACCCATCCCTAACATGAACAGGAGAGAAGAGAACTACCTGCACCTGGGATTTCTATGCTGAAGGAAATGTTCTATGAGAAAAGTCCCTCCAGCTACAGAGATCATCACCTATCCTGTAACCTACATCTTAAGAGTGTTGGCATGCCACATAACAAAATTCCAAGGAAACATTCATTTTATGCATTTTAAACAGTTCAAACATAAGGAGAAAATTATAGCTTGTGATAAAGGAGACATCAATACATCAACACATACATCAGAAAGTTGCAGAGGTTTGAAAAACCAATAGAAGGATAAGAGAAGGGTGTGAGCAGATGTGGGTACTATAAAAAAAGGCTCCAAAGGTCTCGACATTAATTGCAAAATGTGATTTTATCTACTAATAGAATGGAAATTGCCCAAGAACTATTTCTAGAAACCACAATAAATCTAAATCTTTACTAGTGTGCTTTTATATTCCACCCTTCCTTCTATCACATTTTGCTCCATTACATTATTTTAATTCAATCTAAAATAGACTCCTTTTTGCTTTTTTTAAAAAATGTTTTTATCACCCATAATCTTTAACTGAGTTATGATTTTTCTTAGGTTAATATCCTTGAGAAAAAGGATATTTCTAATTAATCAATTGATAACATTTTAAAGTGTCTACTAAGCAAACACTTTCTCTGCTTTCCCCTTCCCCCCCAAAAAAGAGATAGAAATGAAAAATAATTTTGTATCTATTTTCACCATAAGTTTTCTCTTTGGATAATAACTTATAAATCTATATTACTGTTGAAATCACACTATTTACTGCAAAAAAAATATTTAGTTTACTTTTCTTTTAAATTAAAAGCATGTTAGTAGTAATGAAAAAATTTTGTTGATATTTCTATAGCAAAACAGGTGTCACAGAGGATAGAGGCCTGGGCCTGGTGTCAGGAAGACCTGAGTTCAAATTCAGTGAAGTCACTTAACTTTCCTTTCTCTCATCTCAACATTTTCACATCCCCTTCTTTGTGGGGTTTTCGTGAGGATCAAATGAGATAATATTTGTAAAAGTCTTAGGTGGTATATACATGTATATTCCTTTTCCCCTTCCCCATCCCACCATCGTGACTAAGATGATCACATTCATGAGTAGCTCTTGGTACAAGTGGTCACTTACATAATAAAGTCTGTTGTATGAGTAGTGAGAGGGAGGTGTAAGAAGTCCCACTTTCTACAGTACATGCAAGTATGTGCCTAAATAGTATTGACAGTCATCCGACCATCCAGAATTATAACAAATCTGTCAATTCAAAGTCATTAGACAATGAAGTGGTCTAGAAAAGGGCCAGAGGTATTGTACTTTCAGAAATCAATGCTTTTTAAGAAAGGATCCTGAGATATGTGCTGAAACAAATTCTAGTTTTTCAACAGAGTAGGTATTACCTCCCTCGATATAAATCATACTCTTTGTCTATGAATTAATTGGCAGTTGAATTTGGAGAATTATTGTGGCTAAAATGCCATTGCCCTATGACCGATCTTGCAATAAGTCTCTCTGAACAGTGCTAGGCTGGTACTAGCTAACAGACAGAAAGTCTATTGCTGGCACGACACTTGAATTATCTGTTAGGTAGGACTTGCCAGGACTTGAGCAACAAAGTCTTTGAAAATCCAGGATCATTGTGAACAACAGAGAAGGATATCCACCAACCAAATCTTCTTCCTCCTTTCTTGCTTAAACATTTTTCTTTAATCCTTGCAACCTTCCCCCCACCCACCATGGTCAACAGATAACAAAACTTGTGATTTCATTTGTGTAGGCAAATCCTAGTGTAGGAGTTCTCTCCTCTGACAAAGATAAGAACTTATCTACAACCTATAGTTTGGAATTTCAGAGATAATGCGACTTGTCTGTGATTACACAGACAACATGTACCAAAAATGGGATTCAAACACAGGTCTGCACCTCATTGTAAACCCAGCATTTTATCCATTGCACAATGCTACTTCTTTTCTATGTGGTATGCGAGTCCACATGCCTTCTCTCTGCCTATAAGCCGTATTTATATCCACGTGTCTAGGTATACATAGACATGCATGTATTCCACATATGCAGCTATTCATATACATATATTATCCATATAAGGCATATATTCTACCTACTTCACTAAAGTCCCACCTGGCCAGATCATTATGCTATTTGATTTGGAGGGACCATGAGTTTCTCAAGACATTGCCATCAGAGTAGACAGAGAAGTGGAGCAGAAAGAGCACTGATTTTGAAGACAATGGATCTGGCTTTGGAACATATCTCTGTAAATTACTAGCTGTGTGACCATGGGAAAGCCCCTTCCATATCATAGTCTAACAGTGTACGGAGAAGCACATTGCCCAAAACTAATAATCATTCCATTGCCTTCTACCTGCATCTGTATCTGGTCTGTTCAGATCCAAACATCCAGATTGCATCTGGAGTACTGTGCCCAACCCCCAGCATCTCATTTTGTGAGGGGCATTGAGAAACAGAGGAGGGGAACAAGCATGGTGATGGCGTCAGAATGATTCCAAAACATGGGAGTGAAGATACTGGAGACATTCAGCCTAAAGGAAAGAGGACTTATGAAGGACACCATAGAGGTCTTCAAGTATTTGAAGAGATTAACTGAAAAAACATAATTAGATGTTGTTCTTGCTATTTTACATAGATATCCAGAGGATGCAACTAGGAACAATGGAAGTAAATTGGAGAGACAAATTTGGAGGTAAACAGAGGTTAAATGATTTACTCAGAGTCTCATAGCTAATATGTGTTCCATGTTGGATTTGAAATCAGGTCTTCCTGACTTCAGTCCTGACAATATCTGCTGTATCACCAG
Source organism: Pseudochirops corinnae (assembly GCA_028646515.1). Taxonomy (NCBI): domain Eukaryota; kingdom Metazoa; phylum Chordata; class Mammalia; order Diprotodontia; family Pseudocheiridae; genus Pseudochirops; species Pseudochirops corinnae. The sequence goes on along the minus strand of JAQQSV010000294.1, from coordinate 99,800 downwards.
CTTCCTCTAACTACCAAGCCTCTGCAAGTAAAACATTCCACAATTAGAGCCATCTTAAAGTGGAATGTGTTCCTTAGGAAGTAGTAGGAATTCCCATAGAAGAATTTATTAATTGAAGCTTAGAATATACTTCATGGGCACATTGTAGAGAAAGTCCTTGTTCAAGTACAGACTTGACTCTATGATCTCAGATGTCTCTTACAATTCAGAAGTTTTGTGATTCTGATTTTGGAAGTCACATCAAGCACTTAAGAAGGACTTATAGTTTCCTCATCTTTGAAATTCTTGTTTCAAAATTCTTAAGTAATGGGGCTCATCAAAATGTTCAGAATTCAGTTATGCACAAGTCATTAGACTAGATGGACCCCAAGGCCAATTTTAGCCTAAGTTCAATGATCATTGTCATCAGAGGAGAAGGGAAGACACACCAGCCTGTGATCTGGGTACCTATGGTACTACGAACATCCTGAGTAGAAAATCTAATGACCTCTACTTAGTCATCATAATTAGCTGATTTTCATACAGCAAGTCAAGTCAACAAGAAGCACTTCAGGGTTTGCAAAGCACTTTCCATACACTATTTTCATTATCTCACTTGAACCTAAAAAGCTTTCTTTGAGCTAAGTCCTACAGGCATTTTTATCCCCACTTTGCAGAACAGGAAACCAAAACAGAGAGCGAAGTGATTTGCCCAGGGCTACACAGTGGATAAGAACTTGAAACAGAATTCAAACCTAGGGCTTCTGACTCAAGTCCAAGGCTCTCTTCACTAAGCCACATTCCTCACCTTGAGCTCCTTCCAGCATCTGACACTGTTTTCATCCTTTCTTTTGTGATACAGTTGAAAGTGAATTTTTGAATATAGGAAACTAAGATCTATTCTCCAGTTGATAAATGGTTAAGGGATATGATGAGACAATTTTCAAAAGAAGAAATTAATGCTATCAATAGTCATGTGAAAAATGCTCTAAATCACTAATAATTAGAGAAACACAAATAAAAACAACTCCGATGTATCATACCTATCAGATTAGCTAATGTGACGGAAAAGGAAAAGGACAAATGTTGGAGAGGATGTGGGAAAATAAGTACATTAATACACTGCTGTTGGTGAAGTTGTGAACTAGTCCAAACATTTTGGAAAACAATTTTAACTAATGCCAAAAGGGCTATAAAACTGTTCATACCCTGTTACCCAGCAATATCACTCACTGCTAGGTCTGTATTCCAAAGGGATCAAAGAAAAAGGGAAAGGACCTAGAGACACAAAAATACTTACAGCAGCTTTTTTGTGGTGGTAAAGAAGCGGGAACTGAGGGAATGCTCATCAATTAGGGAAAGGCTGAATGCAATTTGTTATATGACTGTGATGGAATTTTATTGTTCTGTAGGAAATTATGAAGGGGGGTGGTTTTAGAAAAGAAGAAAAAAACTGGAGAGACTTAAGTAAATTGATGCAAAGTGAAGTGTGCAGGACCAGAAAAAAAACATAGAACACAGTAACAGCATTGTCATAACAATAATCAACTCTGAATGACTGATAAATACAATGACTTATGATAATGCCATAAGACTCATGATGAAAAATGTTATATATACCCAGAGAGAGAACTCATGAACTGAATGTACATTGAAAACATATTTTTCACTTTTTCTTTGCATTTTTGGCAATATGCCTCATATAGAATATGTTTTGCAGAACTTCATATATAGAATGGGTATCATACTACCTGCCTTCTCAATAGGCGGGGGAAACTGAAGGAAGGCAGACAATTTGGAATAAATTTTTAAAAGATAATGCCAAAAATAAATAAAATAAATTTTAAAAGAAAGAGAATTTTGGGGAGAACATAATTGAGTCCATTTTGTTTTGTATTCACCATTTTGTTGCGTATGATACCTGCATGAGCTATTGTTCCAGCTTGTAAAGGTGACTCCCTTCAATGTCTTATTTGCTTCCAAAATTGGTACAAAAAAGATTTAATTAGTCCAAAAAAGGAGGCCTTTTGTGTCTGGAACATCTCTCTCCCTTATCTAGCTTAATAGACTTACCTTTGATTCAGTGAAACTAGCTGTACAGTATATGGACACATTCCTTATGTATTTCCTATCATTAATGTTAAATATTCTCTCTAATAAGAAGACCTTTTCCTTTGTATAATCAGCTTCACTTTAAGGAACAGCTATCTTTTTTTCTTTATTTCATGTAACGTATAAACACTTCTAATTGAATAGTGAATGATACATTCACATCAACTACTGATAGTGTCACATTCTGAATGTAATAAAACCTTTTTCTCTGATTTGTGCTGGCTTATTCACATTAGCTGGTTGAACAAAAGAGAAAAGTCATGAAACAACTCATTCTTCTCTTTGCTTTCATGACACATATATACTAATCTTACTTATTTTCTTTCCTTTATAACTAATGTCTTTTTTCTTTCCTTTTTTTTTTTTTGAGGGGGGAAGGCAAGGCGATTGGGGTTCAGTGACTTGCCCAAGGTCACAGAGAGTCAAGTGTCTGAGGTCATATTTGAACTCAGGTCCTTCTGACTCCAGAACTGGTGCTCTATTCACTGCACCACCTAGCTGCCTCAACTAATGTCTTTTCTATCTCTTGTGGGAAAATGAATAGAGCACTGGGTTTGGAGTCAGACATTTAACAAACTATGTTCCTGGGGAAGCCTTTTTGACTTCTCTGTTCCTCAGTTTCCTTATTCATAAATTGGGCTTGATTCCCTTTGGGATCCCTTCTAGCTCTAAACATATGATTCATGGAAGTTCCATGTTTAAATGTGTATGAGTCATAGTGGGGGTGGGGCAAGGGGGAGTAGAAGAGATGGGGAGCACTAATGTTGAAAACAGCCTTTGCCTCTTAAAAAACTTTGTCAGATGTTGGCCTGGGTTTAAAGTTTCCATACCTACACTGAGCTCTACTTGAGCCAGGTTAATTGGTCTCAATATGAATACATTATAAATATAGCTAATTTATTAGCATGGCCCTTTGCAAGCCCTAATGGAAGCCACTAGTATAAATAGTGGGGAGACTAATACTCCAAATTAGCTACAGTTTATGTTCAGAAAGAATCAAATTTGTTACTCCTGTTCTTTCTTGTTTTAAAGAATAGAATTCCATGTAATCTGAATTTGTTATGGCCAGATCATCTGGGGAAAGAATTCTGGGTTTGGTACAAAGGACTTGGATTCAAATTCTAGATCTGAAATTTACAAGTGACATGACTTTGGGCAAATCACTTAAACTCTCTGAGCTTCATCTATAAAGCAAAACATCTGGCTTACACAATCTCTACAATTCTTTCCAGTTCTAAATCTGTGATTTTTGTGTCCTAGAGGCTACAGATTTTCAGCTGAATATTGCTACTTTATTCTATTTAGCATTAATTAACAAAATATAGTAAAGCCTCTCTTCACTCTTTTGTTCCACAATTCAAATGCACATTTTCAGGTTTGAATAATTATATTGTCCTATAAAAAGGCAGAATAAATATCTTGGAATTTTCTGCTTTGAGGAGGAAACCACCAGGAGGCTTTGACATATTGGCAGGGGAAAAAATGCTACTGAGTCTAGATTATTCTGTGAGAATGTTTATAATCTATAAATTGATACTAGCTATGAAACCTTTGAAAATTGAGTGATTTTTCTTCACAGCATGAGAGAAGTTCAGTATTCCTCAAATTAGGAACATGTTTTAAATGAAATATCTATGTACTCATGTATTTATACGTAGACATACACATATACAGTCACACACAGATATATATATATATACACACATATATACTAATATATTACATATAATATATGTGTATGTATATATACACACATACATACGGACACACATATGTGTGTATATGTATAGCTTAAATCCTTATGCTACAGTAGGGTGAAAGAAACTACAATGTAGAAACAGTCTCAATATAAAATAATCCCAATTCTTGTTTCAAAATTCTTAAGTAATGGGGCTCATCAAAATGTTCAGAAGTCAATTATGCACAAAACTGTCTAATTATGCATTTCAAAATTAGGGCAAAAGATTCACTTGAACAGGTTCAATAACAAGCCTGGTGTGCAAAAATGGTTCATTAATTATTAACATATTACATATGCCAGCACAAGCAGAAGTTATTCATTTGACATTCCCTTGTGCTCATGAACACTTTCAATTTAACCTTCTCTGACATGAAAAAATACCTTTTGATACCAGGGAATAGTAGTAAGCACTTCTTTTAATCCCAGAGATTAAAAACCTGAAACTGTGCTTTTTCTGCATTTGTGGGGTAAAAGAAGGAATCTTCAGTAAGAGGCACAGACTAATGTCTCTGATCACTGGAGCTGCTGGTTTGATGGCAGTGAAAATGAGACAATATTTTTCCAGGATTCTCAGTGACCAGTGAGAAGGGTGGTCATAACAAGCCATATTTATTAAGCTCCTAGTGCATGTTGGCAAAGAACTTCCAAATGTGATAGACCATAAATATGATTGAAGGAAGTATCAACTGTTCACCAGTTGTAGAGATCCTATCCTTTATTCCAAGTCTGAAACTGATAATTTTGGCACCCAGGACAATCAGCAGTATATTGTACCCCTTAAGTCATAGGATCATGTATTTAGAGCTAGAAAGGATTTCAGAGGCCATTGAATCTAATCTTCTCTTTTTATTGGTGTGGAAACTGAGGCCCAGAGGTTAAGTGATTTGCCCACGGTCACACAATTAGCAAATGTCTGAAGTAGGATGTGAATGCAGATCTTCCCCAAATACATTTTTATCTACCACAAAAAGTAGCTGCTTATATACTATACCACCAACCATGAGCAGGGGGTGAGGTGATAAGGACACCTGTCCATGAGTAGAGAGTTCTCAGGACACTAGCTAACTGGAGAGAGGCAACTCTGACATTGGTCCATGGGGGAGAGGTTTCAAGATGCTGATATCCCATAGGGAAGAGGAAAATTGACACTGTCTCATGGGGCCTAGACTTCAAAAGAGTAGGCAGTTCATTGAATTAAACTAAACAAAGAAGTTAATTTATCTAGGCTACTAGATGAATTCACCCAGGACTGCAATGGTAAAGTAATGAGAAATGGTAGGTGTCTCTTATCTACCATTCTCTTCGCTCTCCCTCCTCCTCTCTGGGGACATATTAATATAGGAGGAATCATGCCCTTCTCTACCAAATCTCTAAAACCTATAGAAACCCACACCTATCTACCTTGCATATTAGTCTTGGAATCCTGGATAGTTGAGATAATAGTGTACAAGACAACTATTCCATTCACCATATTCTCAGACTTTAATGTAATTTCTATGTATTAAGATAGGATTTAGAATTCTGGGTAAGTATCAGACATAGACTATCTCACATTGAAAGGAAAGATGGCATTGATCATCGTAACTATGATTGCACTTTATTCATCAGGTCTTTAGTATTTCCCCCTATGTACCTCGTGTTGGCAAGTGGCCTTATATTAGGTTGGAATTTATAAATATCCAAGGTATCCTGTTAAATTCTTATTCTGTGTCGGGTGAGAGTCACTTTGATGGCAAGCAGGTCTTGTCTGTTCTGTGTCATCTAGACATATTATTGCCAACTGCATGTAACTATTTAACCACCTCCAAACATTTATACTGTAATTTTCAGTGCATCATGTGTATGAGAAAAGAGCAGCAGTCAAAATATTTACTTAGTTCTCTGTCAGGATAATTGTACTCTTCCCTAAACAGTGCTGAAAGCTCAAGACAATTGGAACTTCTTGACTTTATCAACAATAGTGAGGGTATGCTACCTCTTTTGGGTACTTCTTCTATAGGCCCATATTCATTTCCAAAAGAAAACCACTCTCATTTTCAGTTTCCATATTTTTTTCAAACTCTAAGAACTTTCTAATTCTTTTCAAATTTCAATTTTCCAATTCCTGGCTATTATGTTTGGAGGAGATAGAAGGAATTGGGAACCTTGTAAGTACATTCATTCTAAAAGATAACAGTTATGCCTTCGCTTATAGTTTAATAGATCTAGAGTTGAAAGGCTTCTTAGATGTTCTTCAGTACACACCACCTTACAGATGAAGAAACTTAGGCCACAGTTAAGTTACTTGCTTGTGGCTACACAAATTTGAAGGATTAGTGCCTGAATTTGAAACCAAATCCTCTGATTTAAGACCCAGTTTTTTTTTTCTACTTTAACATGATGGCTGTAGGTTTGATATATCTTTAAATAGTATGTTTATGATTTGTTTTAAGATTTGCAAATTGGAACTGCGTAAAAGCCAAGATAGATTCCCCCAAGCCCCCCAACACTTCTATTTCCCGGTTTGTTTTGTTTATTTGCTCATTTTGGTTTTTGCCTTAATCTCTACAGCAAATGTTCCTCATGAGGGGTCCACCAGGTCAGTGCATTGATTTCAGGGGTCTGTGAACATGGATGGTGAATACATATATTCATTTTCACCATGCTTTAGCTGAAATTTAGCATTTTCTTCAATTATTTAAACAGAAGATTGTGAGAAGGGGTCCATGGCCTTCACTACACATCACAAGATTAAGAACCTCTGCTTACTGAAAATTCAGCATAGAAGACCAGCACAGAGACTGGAAGCAAGAGAGCTGAATGTTTACCACTTTCCTTGAGCAAAAGCAGATCTTTCAATATTTGAAGGCCCAGGAAAAGAAAGGACCCTCCAAAGGCAACTATGAAATCAGTTTACCTACTGAAAGATCCTTCTTCATAAATATTTACAATTTTTGTCAAAGAAACTGTACATGTCCATAAAACATTGCATTACATCCAATACCTTTGGGTCTGATTTAGACAATGGCTTTAATCAGGTGCCACCTTCTAGTACCAGCTAAAATTCTTCCTTCTATAGGAAGTCTTAATTCAAGAGTCTCCTCTTGGCTGACTATGTTCATTTTATGTGAGCATAGCTTTTCTGTGGACAGCTAGGTGGCACAATGGATAGAGTGCTAGGCTTGAAGTCAGTAAGATGCATCTTTGTGAGCTCAAAACTGGCCTCGGATACTTACTAGCTGTGTGACCCTAGGCAAGTCACTTAACTATGTTTGCTGCAGTTCCTCATCTGTAAGAAAAAAATAAAAGCTGGAGAAGGAAATGGCAAACTACCCTTAATATCTTTGACAAGAAAAAACAAATGGCATCATGAAGAGTCGAACACTTTGAAAAACAACTGAACGGAGCTTTTCCGTACACAGTTTTTTGTTTTGTTTGATTTTTGTTTGTTTGTTTTTTAACATTATCTCCTCTATTAAACTCTGAGCTACTTAAGGTGGATAATCCCTATCTTCTTTGACATTCTTCTCCATCTTCAGCTTTTAGCATAGGGTCTGGCGGTTTACTGACTGATTATCAGGAAAGATAGAATAAGCCTTTATGTGGTAACATTTTTGAATCATCAGAAAAAGCCCACTTGCTGAATTTCTATGTTCCCTAATTTTCATCTTACCAAGCTCTTACACAAATAACTTACCCCAATGACAAATTACTAATAAGACAGTTTCATTGCTTTATCATTCTGGCAATAAACATTGTTTAAGCACCTATTATGTGTCAGCCATAGTGTTAGATGTTGGGATACCAAGATAAAAGTGAAATAATCCTGTTCTCCAGGAATTTCTAATAGGGAAAGAAACTCATATGTGGATATATTCATATATATAAAATATATACAAAGCAGATAGAAAATAGTACCGGAAGGAATCTACTTCCTTTCAATACAAAATGACATGTAGGTGACCAGGAAAGGCAGTCTAAAGAAGGGGACACACATTTAATCTTGAAGGAGACTTGGGATTCTATGAGGCATAGGTAAGGAAAAAAGCATTATAGCATTTGGGACAGTCAGATCAAAGGACTGGACATAGGAGGTGAAGTGTTGCATGTGAGCAACAACAAAAAGGCCAAGATGACTAGACCCTTGAGTGGTGTGCAGAGGGAAGTGAGTATAAAGACTGGAAAGATAAGGATGGGTTATGAAAAACCTTAAATATTATACTGAGAAGATTATATTTGATTTAGCACAGTACCTTAGCACACAGTTAGTGTTTAATAAATCCTTACTGGCTGAGTGACTAACCCTAGAGTTAACAGGTAGCCACTACAGTCAAACTTAAGCAAATTCATTTTAGTGTCTGTCTGGAGGATGGATTGCATCATGATGAAATCTGAGCTAAGGAAACAAAATAGGATCTTAAGGTTCTGACTCTTATTAAGGACAAGTCTATCTATTAATATACACCCACAGACATTTTACTCGGGAATAACATTTTTCATCCTGCTATCTCAATTTCCTTTGCATTATGAATAAAAATGTACTACATCAATCGACAAAATTCGGTCCTTCAAGTTATTATTAAGTTAAATTAAAATTAAAAGACTTCTGATAAGGCAATCCTTCAAGCTGTTTAATTCCTTTTTACCTCAGAGTGAAGGCAAAGATCTGGGAGCAGGTTTTGATAGAGATAAAAGAAGATGAGGATAAGAAGCATGAAGGCAACTATTAGAGGAATAGAGGGGGAATCATTTTATGTTGGGGTGGGGGAGATTGAAAATAAGGGCTCTACAAGTGATAAAGACGGATCTTTGCTTTTGTCCTGTTTAGGACCAATCTATTTTTTAATATCGTCCATCAGTGTGCTGGAAGAGATCTGTACTAAATAAATGACTGAAAACTGGAAATGGCAAGGAATAGCTTTCAAAGAACAGTAATGAAATATGATTCTGTGGCCTAAGCATTAAGGAGAAGATTATTTCTTCCCTCAATGAATAAACATGAACTTAATTCAGGAGGAAGAAGCTATTTGCTTTTGCAGTTTTACAAACAATTGACTGGTATCTCTTACTCCACATAAACTATTCACTTCTGTTTATCTAGTTCTAGCAAATATTGAGATATCAAGTCAATCCCTGGCATGTACTGTGGACTTGCACAAAACAAGCTATTGATCCATGACTTGATTTTAATGGTAAACGTTTGAGGAGCCTGGACAAAAAAAATGCTTCTTTCTAGCTTAGCTGGATAAAAGGGGACTGTCAACTAATACAGCAGTTGGACTAAGGCTCCTGTGATTGCCACAAGGGCATTTAGTTTAAAATGGAACAAACTTTGATTAAGAACCCATTGTTAATGCAATGATCTAAGACAATTCCAAAAGACTCATGATGGAAAATGCTATCCGCACACAGAGAAAGAACTATGAAGTCTGAATGTAGATTGAAGCAGACTATTTTTCCTTTTGTTTTTTTTTTTTGTTTATTTGTTTGTTTTTTCTTTCTCATGATTTTTCTCTTTGGTTCTGATTCTTCTGTACAACATGACGAATGTGGAAATATATTTAATATGATTGCACATGTATGCTCTATATCAGACTGCATGCCGTCTTGGGGAAGGGAAGAAGAAGGAAAGGGAGAAAATTAAAAACTCAAATTCTTACAAAAGTGAATGTTGAAAACTAAAACTAAATATACGTATATACATATGTATATATATATACATATACATGTACGATTTTTGTCAAAGAAACCATAAAGGTCTATACAATGTTGCATTTACATTCAATACCTTTGAATCTTATTTAGACAATGGCTTTAATTAGGGGCCACCTTCTATCTATATGTATATATTTTATATATAAAATAAAGAACCAATTGTTAGCCACTGTACAGATGTACCAGATGCTGTCACAAAAACAAAATAACTCCTGCCCTCAAGGAGCTTATGTTCTACATTTCTTTTGGCTCTAGTCCTGTGATTTCATCAATATAGGGAACTCCCTGTGTGCAGTCTCCCTACATAAATGCACTTATAGAAGTCTAAAATTAATAGTCTAAGAGACTAACTTTGGGGACCAAATAGTAAAATGGTTTGTCCATGGTCACATATCTCAAAGGTGTCAGAGGCAGGATTAAAACTCAAATTCTACTTATTCCATAACCTTCTTTCTATCACCTATTCTATACTAACTCTGCATCTACAAAAGATTCATAAATTATTCTATCAAAAATAAAGGCAATGTTATTGCTTTAGGCATGGAAAAATCAATGATTTTGAGTTAGAAGAGATATTTCAAACTGCTTAATTTCAATACCCTAATTTTGAAAATGAGGCCATGAAGGCCCAGGGAATTTAAATATCCAACGTCACATTGCAGTCAAACTGGAATTCATAGCCTTTGATTATAAATCCAGTGCTATTTCTACCATATCATTTTGCCTTGACAAAAACTAGGATTGCAGAATCTTTGAACTGCATTTACTCCATCTCTGAAATCAACAATGCATTTCCAAATTCTAGCCTTACAGGGATACCTTGATCATTACTATGACTTCTTTTGAAAACTGACATTTCATATGGAACCTCTAGTTTCCTAAACTTTCATTTAGCTACAAAGTTTACAGAAGTAATTTTATGAAAAAGGTCCTTCTAATTTAATTAAGAAGGGGAAGAAAGGGAAAATACTATTACAAAGCAAGTAGCTTTACAGGTTCTGATGATATAATGAAATTAATCAATAGGTAAGTCAATATTTACCATATAATGAAAAGACAAAATTCTATATAATGAAAAGATAAAATTAACCTTTTCCTTTTTCATTGAGTAAAAATTGAATTCATCTTCTAAAATGAATTCTTACTCAGGAAATGAATTATACTGTGTCTCCTGTTGTGAATGGATAAATGCTAAACCTGCAGATTTGAACAGACTCACAGAATTAATTTAGATAAAATTACTACTAAACTATAAAAAGAGATATTCAGTGTTATATTAGTTACCTGATCCTGGTTTCAGCTATCCTCCCTCTCTTGCTTGCCTTGTATGAGTACACTAATAACCAATGTTCCTAATTGTATTTTCATTATTCATCCCTAATACATTCTACAGCCAATGTTGTTCCAAGTAAAGACTTGCCAGGCAATAGTTCAAATAGTTGTTATTCAGGAATATTATTAGACCTTATACTCTCCAGAGGCTTTGATCCATTAGAACACAGTGTCATTTATAAAGATGTTCAGTAAAAGTATGTTGTGACTAAGACCTAGGATACCATGCCTAATACTGAAAGACCTGTGTGGTAGGAGCACTATTCTAATTATCCCTTCATTACCATCCTCCCCATGCAGGCTTGGCTATTTTTTCCTTAAAAAGGTACTGAGAATTTTCTTGAGTGGTGAAGGGTTCAGGTAACTTAAGGTTTGGGCTGTGGATATCACTTCTTCATCACTTTAGTATAAAGTACCCAGGAGGCGTTCTAGCTTCCCCTCTCATTATTGGTGGACTAAGATGGACTTAGTCCATCTTACTTCCTCTGTGACCTCTTCCTGTGCCTAGTCACTATCTAGCTAAAAGCTACCCTTCCACAGTCCCTTTGTTCTTTCCTCAAACTTATCTGATTGCTACTTGTTTCTATAGTTTGGATAGCAAACCTTTATCACAGTTCATTAACGCATTTTTCCCATTAATCAACCTTCTATTCTTATAAAAACTTGTTTCAGTTTCATGTCTTGACTGAATTTTTATTGTACTTTGTTCTGGACCCTCCTTTCTTGTGCCTATACCATTTCTCAGTTGGTCTTCTCTCCCGTCCCCCCTGCATATCATATCTATGCAAATGACTTGAATCTATATATTTTGTTCTTATATCTCTCCTAAGCTCCAATCAAACATTTTAAAATACTTTTTAAGATTCCTCATTTCCAATGTCTCAGAGATATCTCAAACTTGTGTCCAAAATCAACCTCTTTATGTTCTTCTCATCCCTCCTGCCCTAAACAAATCTGCCCTTCCTCCAAACTGCCTTGTGTTGTTTAAAGTACTTTCTAATCAGTCTGGTTCATAACTGTAGAGTCATTCTTGAGGTTTCCTTTTCCCTCACTCAACTTTTTCTCATAATTTACAAAGTCTTACACATATCACATTCCCTCTTGTTCAGAATCTTTTCTCCTCTTGTCTGAACTATCACAATAGATTTCTATTCTTCTCACTGTTTCCTATCACTCCCTGCTGCTGCAATCCATCCTTCACAAGACTGTCAAACCCATCTCACAACCTCATTGAAGACTTGCCATGTCATGTTCATGAATAGTCAGTGACTCTCTATTGCCTCTAAGATAAAATATCAATACATCCGCTGGAAATTTAAAGTCTTTCACATGTACCTCCAGGCTATCTTTTGAGGTTTATTTCATATGACTACTTGTTGTGCCCTCCATCTTTCAGTCAAACCAGCCTACTTGCTGTTCTACCCCCAGTCTCCATGTCTATTCTTCAAGGTTCAGTTTAGATCATGACCTATGAGGAACCTTTTGTGAGCCCCTAGCTTTTTGTACTCTCTTCATCCCCAGATTTATATCCATTTATCTGTTGACATGTTGTATATCGCAGAGAATGTGAGCTCTTTGAATCAGTGACTATTTAAAATTTTTTTTTGCCATTGTATCTCCAGTACTTCACACAGTACCTTGCATTTAATAGCTGCTTCATAAATGTTGTTGAAATAACTATAATAGCTGAAATTTATACAGTGCTTTAAGGTTTGCAAAGCATTTTATATTCAAAATCTCACAATAGCAATGGGATATAAGAACTATTGCTATTTCCATTATAATGTGGAAGAAACTGACTGAGAAAGGGTGAAAGATTTGCCCGAATTTACACTAAATGAGAAAGGGATTTGAACTTAGGTCTTCCTGACTCTAAAACTTATGTTCTATCCATTATACCACCTGGGGCTCTGGGAATTGCTTTATTTTAAAAGCGTATTTATTTGTTTTCAACATTCACTTTTATAAGATCGTGAGTTCTATATCCCTCCTTCCCCTACTTTCCAAGGGAAAAACGACAAAAGAAAAAAAAAACAAAAAGAAGAGAAAATAGTATGCTTCTATCTGCATCAAGAATTGCTTTAAATATGCTAGAGTCCTGTGGTCCTTGTGTATGAAGTTCCAACATGATTCAAGCAAGAAGAGGATAGCACTCTGAAGATGTTAAGGATGGAGTCGACCTTGTGCCCCATAGATTAATCACTGTCCAAACTCTTGATTTTCTCAGTGTCTAAAATTGAAGCTCAAAGCATGTGCAAGCAGACAAGAATACCTCAGAAATACACACAAATCAGAAAAATAGAGTGAGACATAGAAAATGTCACCCAGTAACTATACCTAATGAAAAGAACTGCATTCTACTGACACAAAGAAGACTCACTTAACTCTCTAGTAGCTCTCTTCCTCTTCTCTGAGACAATGCACCCAGTGACTAGAATATAAAGGTTGAACCTGTAACTTAGAGGTAGCTAGGAAGTACAATAGACAGAGGAATGGATTCTGGAAGAGCTGAGTTCAAATCCTATTCTCAGACTACCTAAGTGATCTTGGGTAAGTCATTTAACCATTGCAAGAATGAGAAAAATTTGAGTTTTCTCACACATCAAATGGAGCTAATAATAGCACTTAGTTTCCATTGTTGTTGCCAGGATCAAATGTGAATATATTTGTGAAGCATTTAGCACAATGCCTGACACGTTGGAGGTGTTTAATAAATACTTGCTTTCTTCCTTCCTTCCTATAATGAATACCATGTACCAAGTTCTGTGTCTGCATGTCTTTATTTCCTACAGGCAGCCTTAGAGTGGACTAGATGTTGATGTAGTCCTTACTTCTATGGCTGTGGTTGCTGCTTACTGGATCCCATGAATTCCTTAAGGTAATAATTGCTGGATTGCTATATAAACATTTCTAACTGTGAAATGTTTCTTCTGTAGACAAATAGCCAGAGAATCCATGGTGTAAATGATCAAAACTTGAAAAGAAACAAACACAATATTTGATCCAATACATATTTATTGAAGGCTTTGTTATAAATATATCAATTTGATAAAAGCATTTTCAGTCTCCTGCCTGGAATTCCTCAGATCTTTAGTAGAGACTTCCTAGAGTGACCCAAGAGATTCCAAGAGGTTCGTGGAACTCTGAGCTTCAGAGAAAAGTTAGAAAAGTTGTTGCAACTTCAGTTGCTATCAAAAACAAAAAAAAAAAACCAAATAACTTCACAAGGATGATACCTGTTCTCCTGATTATATTTCCCCTTTTACATTTGGAATGCAGTCAATCAGCATAAAATCAACAGCAACGTGATTCCATTATAGAGGGTAGCATATGGTGGTAGAAATTTATTATTTCCTTTATTGGTATTTTGTTGGGCTTTTCTTGCTATCTAATATCTCTTCCGTCCAGGGTAAAAATGCACATGTATGTACATACGTACACACACAGAAATCAATAGTCATTCATAAATGGCCCACTGTCCTGCTTATTCCTATATTTCAAGTGTCCCTTCAGGGGACCAGACCAGAATAGATAAAGGAAAATAATATTTACTCAAAAATATCTTTCTACCTATTTCAACAATTAAAGAGTCACTTGAAAACAACACAGTCCTATTTAAAAGTCTACTGTTTATTTTTAAGGAAATTTAATAATATCTTATTAAGCACATGATATTGCTAAGAACTAGGGATATAAACATGAAATAGCAGGCATGCTACCTTCAAGAAAAATACAATCTAATAAGGGAGATAATTCATGCACATAAATCATTGTGCTACAAAGGAGAATGTTGAGTAAAAAAGAGATATCCTGATAAAGTCCTATGAGAAATTTTAGGAGGGAGAGCTCATTTTAAGTTGATGTCATGAAGGAAAGTTTCATAGATGAGGTGGTATGTGAATTAGACTTTGCCAGGAGAGAGAGACTGAAATAGGTAGGGAAGGAAGGAGGAAAATCTATACTAAGTATGGGAGACAGTGAAAGTAAAGGGATGGAAATAAGATCATCAGATCATAGATTTTTCCCTGGAAGGGACCCCAGAAGATTATCTAGGCCAATCTTCATATTTTATACATATGGAGACCGATTTCTTTGCCAAGCAAAGAAACTTGACAACTAGAGCAAGAGCAATTTAGAATATAAACTAATCTGCAAAACTTTATTGGAGGAGGATGGCAGAAGATTATGAGCTCTGATGTCTCATAAAACAGTAAGAAGTGGTAGAGGGGAAAATGAGTTTAGCAAGAAGTCTGGCTTGTGACCAGATTGAGCCAGATCATCTCAGAAGCATTTTAAGATTAAACAGGAAGAAAAACAAACACAACAGAGGAAAAAAAAAATGCCTGTCAAGACTTCTATAATTATTGTTTGTTACACTGTCAAAGACAGGTACATTTGTGATCTAATATCACATTCTTTGCCTCATCTCCCACCTAGCCCCTATGTGATAACCTGATGAGGTACTAAAGTAAGTAAAGACAGGAAGCTTAGATGGAGATAGAGAATTTGCATTTTGGAGGTAGCAGAAGTTTTAGGAAACTGAGAAATAATCTCTCAAGATATCTGACACAGTGGTGAAATGGCAGATCAAATAGTATTGAAGTAGGAAAGATGGAGTTGGAAGAGAAGAAACAGAAACAGACAGTTTGACTGGGAAGCTATTGATATTAATCTACTCATGTGAATTCACTAATGTTCTAGCTTTGGGTCCACTTGAATCTCATGGGATGTCCTCTGCTTTTGTCTGTCTGGTTCTGTCACTCTCTCTCCCTCCCACACTCTATTTCTCTAACAATCTGTCTCTATCTCTGTGTGTTTCTCTCTGTCTCTGATCCCCTCTTCTCCCTCCCCCACCCACTTCATACAGACACTACTGTGGCTGAGAACTGTTCTATTCATACACTTTACATCTTCCAAGGTCCCAACATCACTGTCCTCAGAGCTGATATCACCATATGTGAGTAGGTGTAGGGCTGTACCCCACAACCACATGGAATCTCAGACCTTTATTTCCTCCTCCTCATAATCATTAATATTGTTTAACATTTTAAAAATATTTTCAGTTCCAAATTTCAAATTCTCTCCATTCCTTAAGTATCAGCTCCTGCCAGCCTCAGAAGCCATTTTTGTCCACTCTTACAAAAACTCAGGACCCAGATGATCACTTATCTTGGAACAGACCTCATTGATTCATTTCTATGGTGTTCTTCTGACTGGTACCTGAACATCAAGAGAATCACTGCTCCATGTTCCAATCATTCTCTCTTCTTCACTACAATTCCCTCAGCTACTAAAAACAATTGGCATTGTTTTACAAACTAGGACCTGAACATCCTCTTCAAAGAGATGATCACCCCCACGGGACAGGAAAATGTCATGATGCTCTTTCATAACCCAGTTTGCAAATAGGGATTAGAGGCAGTTGTTGAATGCATTCTGCAATTTTAAGAAACTATTATAATAGTCCAAACAAGTGATAGGGAGGTTCTGAATTAGGATGGTGGGAATGTGACTGGAATGAAAGGAATGGAAACTAAATATATATAGAGATTATAAAAAGAACTTGGCCACTTATTAAGAGAAGGGATTAGCAAAAAGACAGGGACAAAGATGATTCCATGAGGTTGAGTAAGCATGGTGGCATTATCATCAGAAAAAATAGGTTCTAAATGAAAGGATGCCAACAAGGTGGGTACTGCTACCTCTTTGTGAGTCACTGTAGATCAAAATGTCAACAAAAGAATATTAAAGTCAGGATGAGAAAGATTATTCCTTAACTTCATAAAATCAGACACTCTTCAAACTTTATGGATAAATTCTTCAAATAAAGACTGAGCTACAAAGGCTATAGAAGAATATTTGTTATTTATGGAAAATGTAACTTGTTTTATATTTTGTCATTATTCTTCTAAAAGACAATGCACATTTTAGTCAGAATATAATAGAATAAAAAGTTTTTATTATGGTGAAGAAAAACCCATAATAGCATGCAATAGGATATTATGTTCTTATTACAGTAAATAACCTGACAACAATGATAACCAAGAATTCCATAATTTGTAAATAAATACAAAACCTACAGAATACATTTCTTTTTAGCTCAATGAAGAGAAGACAGTACCCACATTAATAAAAATGTGCTTCTTCCTTTGATTTCTCGTACTACTTTAATGAGGTTTATAAATAAGATTTTCTGACTCCTACTTTGGTATTCACCATCTTGGTGCAGGCCTTCATTACTTCATGCTTGGAACACTATAATAGCCTTCTAGTTGGCCTCCCTTCCTCAAATCTCTCCCAACTCCCATCCATTCTTTACTCAGCCATCAAAGAGATCTTTCTAAAGTTCATAAAGTTCATAACATGTCACTACCTGCTCAACAAACTCAGTGTTTATCTGTTGCCTCTAGGATGTAATGAAATGATCCTGTAGGATGAAATGTAAAATCCCTTCTTAAGCTCTTAAAGGCTTTCACTACCTTATGCCTTCTTAAAGTTCCAGTCTTATGTCTTACTCCCTTCCTCCTTCTCTAGATCCACTGGCTCTGGCCTCCTTGTTCCTCTCATAAGACATTCCTCCCACCTCTAGACATTTTCATTAGCCTAGAATTCTGTCCCTCCTCATCTCCAGCCTCTTTAAAGATTTCTTTAAAGGCTTAGCTCCAGTCTCACTTTCTTAAAGAAGTGTTTCTAGGGTACACTAGGTAGTACAGTGAACAAAACACTGGCAGTGGAGTCAGGGGAAGCTAAGTTCAAATTCAGCCTTAGACACTTAACACTTACTAGATGTGTGACCTTGGGCAAGTCACTTAACCCCAACTGCTCTCTCTCCCCCTCCAAAAGGCAAAAAAAAAAAATATATTTCTAGCATCCTCTCCTCTTTCAGACTTGCTATTGTATCAGTATGGGGAGCTCCCTGTGTGGGTAAACTTGCCACAGATAAGGATCAATAATCTAATTCTAATAGATAACAATTAATTTATAACCTTACAGTTGCCTGGGAAGCTGTAAGAGGTTATGACTTTCTCATAGTTACAAGGTTACTCTATGTCAGAGGCAGAACTTGAGCCCATCCTTTCTTGACTTCAGAG
>JAQQSV010000294.1:0-81751 GCA_028646515.1 Pseudochirops corinnae | reverse complement strand
TTTCTGTGATAAGATGTAATGTTGTGAATATTATAATGTTTGAATGTTTGTCTTGATTTGTAATGGAATAAACAGAGTGTTCACTATATTTTGTAATCTGAACTCTAAAAGCTGTTCACAGTAGCGTTCGTTTGGGAATCTGCTGGTGCATGGCATTACACTCCACAGGAAAGCAAGAACATTATATATTGAAGGTTAACTCTGAAGTCAAGAAAGGATGGGCTCAAGTTCTGCCTCTGACATAGAGTAACCTTGTAACTATGAGAAAGTCATAACCTCTTACAGCTTCCCAGGCAACTGTAAGGTTATAAATTAATTGTTATCTATTAGAATTAGATTATTGATCCTTATCTGTGGCAAGTTTACCCACACAGGGAGCTCCCCATACTGATACAATAGCAAGTCTGAAAGAGGAGAGGATGCTAGAAATATATTTTTTTTTTTTGCCTTTTGGAGGGGGAGAGAGAGCAGTTGGGGTTAAGTGACTTGCCCAAGGTCACACATCTAGTAAGTGTTAAGTGTCTAAGGCTGAATTTGAACTTAGCTTCCCCTGACTCCACTGCCAGTGTTTTGTTCACTGTACTACCTAGTGTACCCTAGAAACACTTCTTTAAGAAAGTGAGACTGGAGCTAAGCCTTTAAAGAAATCTTTAAAGAGGCTGGAGATGAGGAGGGACAGAATTCTAGGCTAATGAAAATGTCTAGAGGTGGGAGGAATGTCTTATGAGAGGAACAAGGAGGCCAGAGCCAGTGGATCTAGAGAAGGAGGAAGGGAGTAAGACATAAGACTGGAACTTTAAGAAGGCATAAGGTAGTGAAAGCCTTTAAGAGCTTAAGAAGGGATTTTACATTTCATCCTACAGGATCATTTCATTACATCCTAGAGGCAACAGATAAACACTGAGTTTGTTGAGCAGGTAGTGACATGTTATGAACTTTATGAACTTTAGAAAGATCTCTTTGATGGCTGAGTAAAGAATGGATGGGAGTTGGGAGAGATTTGAGGAAGGGAGGCCAACTAGAAGGCTATTATAGTGTTCCAAGCATGAAGTAATGAAGGCCTGCACCAAGATGGTGAATACCAAAGTAGGAGTCAGAAAATCTTATTTATAAACCTCATTAAAGTAGTACGAGAAATCAAAGGAAGAAGCACATTTTTATTAATGTGGGTACTGTCTTCTCTTCATTGAGCTAAAAAGAAATGTATTCTGTAGGTTTTGTATTTATTTACAAATTATGGAATTCTTGGTTATCATTGTTGTCAGGTTATTTACTGTAATAAGAACATAATATCCTATTGCATGCTATTATGGGTTTTTCTTCACCATAATAAAAACTTTTTATTCTATTATATTCTGACTAAAATGTGCATTGTCTTTTAGAAGAATAATGACAAAATATAAAACAAGTTACATTTTCCATAAATAACAAATATTCTTCTATAGCCTTTGTAGCTCAGTCTTTATTTGAAGAATTTATCCATAAAGTTTGAAGAGTGTCTGATTTTATGAAGTTAAGGAATAATCTTTCTCATCCTGACTTTAATATTCTTTTGTTGACATTTTGATCTACAGTGACTCACAAAGAGGTAGCAGTACCCACCTTGTTGGCATCCTTTCATTTAGAACCTATTTTTTCTGATGATAATGCCACCATGCTTACTCAACCTCATGGAATCATCTTTGTCCCTGTCTTTTTGCTAATCCCTTCTCTTAATAAGTGGCCAAGTTCTTTTTATAATCTCTATATATATTTAGTTTCCATTCCTTTCATTCCAGTCACATTCCCACCATCCTAATTCAGAACCTCCCTATCACTTGTTTGGACTATTATAATAGTTTCTTAAAATTGCAGAATGCATTCAACAACTGCCTCTAATCCCTATTTGCAAACTGGGTTATGAAAGAGCATCATGACATTTTCCTGTCCCGTGGGGGTGATCATCTCTTTGAAGAGGATGTTCAGGTCCTAGTTTGTAAAACAATGCCAATTGTTTTTAGTAGCTGAGGGAATTGTAGTGAAGAAGAGAGAATGATTGGAACATGGAGCAGTGATTCTCTTGATGTTCAGGTACCAGTCAGAAGAACACCATAGAAATGAATCAATGAGGTCTGTTCCAAGATAAGTGATCATCTGGGTCCTGAGTTTTTGTAAGAGTGGACAAAAATGGCTTCTGAGGCTGGCAGGAGCTGATACTTAAGGAATGGAGAGAATTTGAAATTTGGAACTGAAAATATTTTTAAAATGTTAAACAATATTAATGATTATGAGGAGGAGGAAATAAAGGTCTGAGATTCCATGTGGTTGTGGGGTACAGCCCTACACCTACTCACATATGGTGATATCAGCTCTGAGGACAGTGATGTTGGGACCTTGGAAGATGTAAAGTGTATGAATAGAACAGTTCTCAGCCACAGTAGTGTCTGTATGAAGTGGGTGGGGGAGGGAGAAGAGGGGATCAGAGACAGAGAGAAACACACAGAGATAGAGACAGATTGTTAGAGAAATAGAGTGTGGGAGGGAGAGAGAGTGACAGAACCAGACAGACAAAAGCAGAGGACATCCCATGAGATTCAAGTGGACCCAAAGCTAGAACATTAGTGAATTCACATGAGTAGATTAATATCAATAGCTTCCCAGTCAAACTGTCTGTTTCTGTTTCTTCTCTTCCAACTCCATCTTTCCTACTTCAATACTATTTGATCTGCCATTTCACCACTGTGTCAGATATCTTGAGAGATTATTTCTCAGTTTCCTAAAACTTCTGCTACCTCCAAAATGCAAATTCTCTATCTCCATCTAAGCTTCCTGTCTTTACTTACTTTAGTACCTCATCAGGTTATCACATAGGGGCTAGGTGGGAGATGAGGCAAAGAATGTGATATTAGATCACAAATGTACCTGTCTTTGACAGTGTAACAAACAATAATTATAGAAGTCTTGACAGGCATTTTTTTTTTCCTCTGTTGTGTTTGTTTTTCTTCCTGTTTAATCTTAAAATGCTTCTGAGATGATCTGGCTCAATCTGGTCACAAGCCAGACTTCTTGCTAAACTCATTTTCCCCTCTACCACTTCTTACTGTTTTATGAGACATCAGAGCTCATAATCTTCTGCCATCCTCCTCCAATAAAGTTTTGCAGATTAGTTTATATTCTAAATTGCTCTTGCTCTAGTTGTCAAGTTTCTTTGCTTGGCAAAGAAATCGGTCTCCATATGTATAAAATATGAAGATTGGCCTAGATAATCTTCTGGGGTCCCTTCCAGGGAAAAATCTATGATCTGATGATCTTATTTCCATCCCTTTACTTTCACTGTCTCCCATACTTAGTATAGATTTTCCTCCTTCCTTCCCTACCTATTTCAGTCTCTCTCTCCTGGCAAAGTCTAATTCACATACCACCTCATCTATGAAACTTTCCTTCATGACATCAACTTAAAATGAGCTCTCCCTCCTAAAATTTCTCATAGGACTTTATCAGGATATCTCTTTTTTACTCAACATTCTCCTTTGTAGCACAATGATTTATGTGCATGAATTATCTCCCTTATTAGATTGTATTTTTCTTGAAGGTAGCATGCCTGCTATTTCATGTTTATATCCCTAGTTCTTAGCAATATCATGTGCTTAATAAGATATTATTAAATTTCCTTAAAAATAAACAGTAGACTTTTAAATAGGACTGTGTTGTTTTCAAGTGACTCTTTAATTGTTGAAATAGGTAGAAAGATATTTTTGAGTAAATATTATTTTCCTTTATCTATTCTGGTCTGGTCCCCTGAAGGGACACTTGAAATATAGGAATAAGCAGGACAGTGGGCCATTTATGAATGACTATTGATTTCTGTGTGTGTACGTATGTACATACATGTGCATTTTTACCCTGGACGGAAGAGATATTAGATAGCAAGAAAAGCCCAACAAAATACCAATAAAGGAAATAATAAATTTCTACCACCATATGCTACCCTCTATAATGGAATCACGTTGCTGTTGATTTTATGCTGATTGACTGCATTCCAAATGTAAAAGGGGAAATATAATCAGGAGAACAGGTATCATCCTTGTGAAGTTATTTGGTTTTTTTTTTTTGTTTTTGATAGCAACTGAAGTTGCAACAACTTTTCTAACTTTTCTCTGAAGCTCAGAGTTCCACGAACCTCTTGGAATCTCTTGGGTCACTCTAGGAAGTCTCTACTAAAGATCTGAGGAATTCCAGGCAGGAGACTGAAAATGCTTTTATCAAATTGATATATTTATAACAAAGCCTTCAATAAATATGTATTGGATCAAATATTGTGTTTGTTTCTTTTCAAGTTTTGATCATTTACACCATGGATTCTCTGGCTATTTGTCTACAGAAGAAACATTTCACAGTTAGAAATGTTTATATAGCAATCCAGCAATTATTACCTTAAGGAATTCATGGGATCCAGTAAGCAGCAACCACAGCCATAGAAGTAAGGACTACATCAACATCTAGTCCACTCTAAGGCTGCCTGTAGGAAATAAAGACATGCAGACACAGAACTTGGTACATGGTATTCATTATAGGAAGGAAGGAAGAAAGCAAGTATTTATTAAACACCTCCAACGTGTCAGGCATTGTGCTAAATGCTTCACAAATATATTCACATTTGATCCTGGCAACAACAATGGAAACTAAGTGCTATTATTAGCTCCATTTGATGTGTGAGAAAACTCAAATTTTTCTCATTCTTGCAATGGTTAAATGACTTACCCAAGATCACTTAGGTAGTCTGAGAATAGGATTTGAACTCAGCTCTTCCAGAATCCATTCCTCTGTCTATTGTACTTCCTAGCTACCTCTAAGTTACAGGTTCAACCTTTATATTCTAGTCACTGGGTGCATTGTCTCAGAGAAGAGGAAGAGAGCTACTAGAGAGTTAAGTGAGTCTTCTTTGTGTCAGTAGAATGCAGTTCTTTTCATTAGGTATAGTTACTGGGTGACATTTTCTATGTCTCACTCTATTTTTCTGATTTGTGTGTATTTCTGAGGTATTCTTGTCTGCTTGCACATGCTTTGAGCTTCAATTTTAGACACTGAGAAAATCAAGAGTTTGGACAGTGATTAATCTATGGGGCACAAGGTCGACTCCATCCTTAACATCTTCAGAGTGCTATCCTCTTCTTGCTTGAATCATGTTGGAACTTCATACACAAGGACCACAGGACTCTAGCATATTTAAAGCAATTCTTGATGCAGATAGAAGCATACTATTTTCTCTTCTTTTTGTTTTTTTTTTCTTTTGTCGTTTTTCCCTTGGAAAGTAGGGGAAGGAGGGATATAGAACTCACGATCTTATAAAAGTGAATGTTGAAAACAAATAAATACGCTTTTAAAATAAAGCAATTCCCAGAGCCCCAGGTGGTATAATGGATAGAACATAAGTTTTAGAGTCAGGAAGACCTAAGTTCAAATCCCTTTCTCATTTAGTGTAAATTCGGGCAAATCTTTCACCCTTTCTCAGTCAGTTTCTTCCACATTATAATGGAAATAGCAATAGTTCTTATATCCCATTGCTATTGTGAGATTTTGAATATAAAATGCTTTGCAAACCTTAAAGCACTGTATAAATTTCAGCTATTATAGTTATTTCAACAACATTTATGAAGCAGCTATTAAATGCAAGGTACTGTGTGAAGTACTGGAGATACAATGGCAAAAAAAAATTTTAAATAGTCACTGATTCAAAGAGCTCACATTCTCTGCGATATACAACATGTCAACAGATAAATGGATATAAATCTGGGGATGAAGAGAGTACAAAAAGCTAGGGGCTCACAAAAGGTTCCTCATAGGTCATGATCTAAACTGAACCTTGAAGAATAGACATGGAGACTGGGGGTAGAACAGCAAGTAGGCTGGTTTGACTGAAAGATGGAGGGCACAACAAGTAGTCATATGAAATAAACCTCAAAAGATAGCCTGGAGGTACATGTGAAAGACTTTAAATTTCCAGCGGATGTATTGATATTTTATCTTAGAGGCAATAGAGAGTCACTGACTATTCATGAACATGACATGGCAAGTCTTCAATGAGGTTGTGAGATGGGTTTGACAGTCTTGTGAAGGATGGATTGCAGCAGCAGGGAGTGATAGGAAACAGTGAGAAGAATAGAAATCTATTGTGATAGTTCAGACAAGAGGAGAAAAGATTCTGAACAAGAGGGAATGTGATATGTGTAAGACTTTGTAAATTATGAGAAAAAGTTGAGTGAGGGAAAAGGAAACCTCAAGAATGACTCTACAGTTATGAACCAGACTGATTAGAAAGTACTTTAAACAACACAAGGCAGTTTGGAGGAAGGGCAGATTTGTTTAGGGCAGGAGGGATGAGAAGAACATAAAGAGGTTGATTTTGGACACAAGTTTGAGATATCTCTGAGACATTGGAAATGAGGAATCTTAAAAAGTATTTTAAAATGTTTGATTGGAGCTTAGGAGAGATATAAGAACAAAATATATAGATTCAAGTCATTTGCATAGATATGATATGCAGGGGGGACGGGAGAGAAGACCAACTGAGAAATGGTATAGGCACAAGAAAGGAGGGTCCAGAACAAAGTACAATAAAAATTCAGTCAAGACATGAAACTGAAACAAGTTTTTATAAGAATAGAAGGTTGATTAATGGGAAAAATGCGTTAATGAACTGTGATAAAGGTTTGCTATCCAAACTATAGAAACAAGTAGCAATCAGATAAGTTTGAGGAAAGAACAAAGGGACTGTGGAAGGGTAGCTTTTAGCTAGATAGTGACTAGGCACAGGAAGAGGTCACAGAGGAAGTAAGATGGACTAAGTCCATCTTAGTCCACCAATAATGAGAGGGGAAGCTAGAACGCCTCCTGGGTACTTTATACTAAAGTGATGAAGAAGTGATATCCACAGCCCAAACCTTAAGTTACCTGAACCCTTCACCACTCAAGAAAATTCTCAGTACCTTTTTAAGGAAAAAATAGCCAAGCCTGCATGGGGAGGATGGTAATGAAGGGATAATTAGAATAGTGCTCCTACCACACAGGTCTTTCAGTATTAGGCATGGTATCCTAGGTCTTAGTCACAACATACTTTTACTGAACATCTTTATAAATGACACTGTGTTCTAATGGATCAAAGCCTCTGGAGAGTATAAGGTCTAATAATATTCCTGAATAACAACTATTTGAACTATTGCCTGGCAAGTCTTTACTTGGAACAACATTGGCTGTAGAATGTATTAGGGATGAATAATGAAAATACAATTAGGAACATTGGTTATTAGTGTACTCATACAAGGCAAGCAAGAGAGGGAGGATAGCTGAAACCAGGATCAGGTAACTAATATAACACTGAATATCTCTTTTTATAGTTTAGTAGTAATTTTATCTAAATTAATTCTGTGAGTCTGTTCAAATCTGCAGGTTTAGCATTTATCCATTCACAACAGGAGACACAGTATAATTCATTTCCTGAGTAAGAATTCATTTTAGAAGATGAATTCAATTTTTACTCAATGAAAAAGGAAAAGGTTAATTTTATCTTTTCATTATATAGAATTTTGTCTTTTCATTATATGGTAAATATTGACTTACCTATTGATTAATTTCATTATATCATCAGAACCTGTAAAGCTACTTGCTTTGTAATAGTATTTTCCCTTTCTTCCCCTTCTTAATTAAATTAGAAGGACCTTTTTCATAAAATTACTTCTGTAAACTTTGTAGCTAAATGAAAGTTTAGGAAACTAGAGGTTCCATATGAAATGTCAGTTTTCAAAAGAAGTCATAGTAATGATCAAGGTATCCCTGTAAGGCTAGAATTTGGAAATGCATTGTTGATTTCAGAGATGGAGTAAATGCAGTTCAAAGATTCTGCAATCCTAGTTTTTGTCAAGGCAAAATGATATGGTAGAAATAGCACTGGATTTATAATCAAAGGCTATGAATTCCAGTTTGACTGCAATGTGACGTTGGATATTTAAATTCCCTGGGCCTTCATGGCCTCATTTTCAAAATTAGGGTATTGAAATTAAGCAGTTTGAAATATCTCTTCTAACTCAAAATCATTGATTTTTCCATGCCTAAAGCAATAACATTGCCTTTATTTTTGATAGAATAATTTATGAATCTTTTGTAGATGCAGAGTTAGTATAGAATAGGTGATAGAAAGAAGGTTATGGAATAAGTAGAATTTGAGTTTTAATCCTGCCTCTGACACCTTTGAGATATGTGACCATGGACAAACCATTTTACTATTTGGTCCCCAAAGTTAGTCTCTTAGACTATTAATTTTAGACTTCTATAAGTGCATTTATGTAGGGAGACTGCACACAGGGAGTTCCCTATATTGATGAAATCACAGGACTAGAGCCAAAAGAAATGTAGAACATAAGCTCCTTGAGGGCAGGAGTTATTTTGTTTTTGTGACAGCATCTGGTACATCTGTACAGTGGCTAACAATTGGTTCTTTATTTTATATATAAAATATATACATATAGATAGAAGGTGGCCCCTAATTAAAGCCATTGTCTAAATAAGATTCAAAGGTATTGAATGTAAATGCAACATTGTATAGACCTTTATGGTTTCTTTGACAAAAATCGTACATGTATATGTATATATATATACATATGTATATACGTATATTTAGTTTTAGTTTTCAACATTCACTTTTGTAAGAATTTGAGTTTTTAATTTTCTCCCTTTCCTTCTTCTTCCCTTCCCCAAGACGGCATGCAGTCTGATATAGAGCATACATGTGCAATCATATTAAATATATTTCCACATTCGTCATGTTGTACAGAAGAATCAGAACCAAAGAGAAAAATCATGAGAAAGAAAAAACAAACAAATAAACAAAAAAAAAAAACAAAAGGAAAAATAGTCTGCTTCAATCTACATTCAGACTTCATAGTTCTTTCTCTGTGTGCGGATAGCATTTTCCATCATGAGTCTTTTGGAATTGTCTTAGATCATTGCATTAACAATGGGTTCTTAATCAAAGTTTGTTCCATTTTAAACTAAATGCCCTTGTGGCAATCACAGGAGCCTTAGTCCAACTGCTGTATTAGTTGACAGTCCCCTTTTATCCAGCTAAGCTAGAAAGAAGCATTTTTTTTGTCCAGGCTCCTCAAACGTTTACCATTAAAATCAAGTCATGGATCAATAGCTTGTTTTGTGCAAGTCCACAGTACATGCCAGGGATTGACTTGATATCTCAATATTTGCTAGAACTAGATAAACAGAAGTGAATAGTTTATGTGGAGTAAGAGATACCAGTCAATTGTTTGTAAAACTGCAAAAGCAAATAGCTTCTTCCTCCTGAATTAAGTTCATGTTTATTCATTGAGGGAAGAAATAATCTTCTCCTTAATGCTTAGGCCACAGAATCATATTTCATTACTGTTCTTTGAAAGCTATTCCTTGCCATTTCCAGTTTTCAGTCATTTATTTAGTACAGATCTCTTCCAGCACACTGATGGACGATATTAAAAAATAGATTGGTCCTAAACAGGACAAAAGCAAAGATCCGTCTTTATCACTTGTAGAGCCCTTATTTTCAATCTCCCCCACCCCAACATAAAATGATTCCCCCTCTATTCCTCTAATAGTTGCCTTCATGCTTCTTATCCTCATCTTCTTTTATCTCTATCAAAACCTGCTCCCAGATCTTTGCCTTCACTCTGAGGTAAAAAGGAATTAAACAGCTTGAAGGATTGCCTTATCAGAAGTCTTTTAATTTTAATTTAACTTAATAATAACTTGAAGGACCGAATTTTGTCGATTGATGTAGTACATTTTTATTCATAATGCAAAGGAAATTGAGATAGCAGGATGAAAAATGTTATTCCCGAGTAAAATGTCTGTGGGTGTATATTAATAGATAGACTTGTCCTTAATAAGAGTCAGAACCTTAAGATCCTATTTTGTTTCCTTAGCTCAGATTTCATCATGATGCAATCCATCCTCCAGACAGACACTAAAATGAATTTGCTTAAGTT
Organism: Pseudochirops corinnae; assembly: GCA_028646515.1. Classification (NCBI taxonomy): domain Eukaryota; kingdom Metazoa; phylum Chordata; class Mammalia; order Diprotodontia; family Pseudocheiridae; genus Pseudochirops; species Pseudochirops corinnae. The sequence goes on along the minus strand of JAQQSV010000294.1, from coordinate 71,747 downwards.
TGACTGTAGTGGCTACCTGTTAACTCTAGGGTTAGTCACTCAGCCAGTAAGGATTTATTAAACACTAACTGTGTGCTAAGGTACTGTGCTAAATCAAATATAATCTTCTCAGTATAATATTTAAGGTTTTTCATAACCCATCCTTATCTTTCCAGTCTTTATACTCACTTCCCTCTGCACACCACTCAAGGGTCTAGTCATCTTGGCCTTTTTGTTGTTGCTCACATGCAACACTTCACCTCCTATGTCCAGTCCTTTGATCTGACTGTCCCAAATGCTATAATGCTTTTTTCCTTACCTATGCCTCATAGAATCCCAAGTCTCCTTCAAGATTAAATGTGTGTCCCCTTCTTTAGACTGCCTTTCCTGGTCACCTACATGTCATTTTGTATTGAAAGGAAGTAGATTCCTTCCGGTACTATTTTCTATCTGCTTTGTATATATTTTATATATATGAATATATCCACATATGAGTTTCTTTCCCTATTAGAAATTCCTGGAGAACAGGATTATTTCACTTTTATCTTGGTATCCCAACATCTAACACTATGGCTGACACATAATAGGTGCTTAAACAATGTTTATTGCCAGAATGATAAAGCAATGAAACTGTCTTATTAGTAATTTGTCATTGGGGTAAGTTATTTGTGTAAGAGCTTGGTAAGATGAAAATTAGGGAACATAGAAATTCAGCAAGTGGGCTTTTTCTGATGATTCAAAAATGTTACCACATAAAGGCTTATTCTATCTTTCCTGATAATCAGTCAGTAAACCGCCAGACCCTATGCTAAAAGCTGAAGATGGAGAAGAATGTCAAAGAAGATAGGGATTATCCACCTTAAGTAGCTCAGAGTTTAATAGAGGAGATAATGTTAAAAAACAAACAAACAAAAATCAAACAAAACAAAAAACTGTGTACGGAAAAGCTCCGTTCAGTTGTTTTTCAAAGTGTTCGACTCTTCATGATGCCATTTGTTTTTTCTTGTCAAAGATATTAAGGGTAGTTTGCCATTTCCTTCTCCAGCTTTTATTTTTTTCTTACAGATGAGGAACTGCAGCAAACATAGTTAAGTGACTTGCCTAGGGTCACACAGCTAGTAAGTATCCGAGGCCAGTTTTGAGCTCACAAAGATGCATCTTACTGACTTCAAGCCTAGCACTCTATCCATTGTGCCACCTAGCTGTCCACAGAAAAGCTATGCTCACATAAAATGAACATAGTCAGCCAAGAGGAGACTCTTGAATTAAGACTTCCTATAGAAGGAAGAATTTTAGCTGGTACTAGAAGGTGGCACCTGATTAAAGCCATTGTCTAAATCAGACCCAAAGGTATTGGATGTAATGCAATGTTTTATGGACATGTACAGTTTCTTTGACAAAAATTGTAAATATTTATGAAGAAGGATCTTTCAGTAGGTAAACTGATTTCATAGTTGCCTTTGGAGGGTCCTTTCTTTTCCTGGGCCTTCAAATATTGAAAGATCTGCTTTTGCTCAAGGAAAGTGGTAAACATTCAGCTCTCTTGCTTCCAGTCTCTGTGCTGGTCTTCTATGCTGAATTTTCAGTAAGCAGAGGTTCTTAATCTTGTGATGTGTAGTGAAGGCCATGGACCCCTTCTCACAATCTTCTGTTTAAATAATTGAAGAAAATGCTAAATTTCAGCTAAAGCATGGTGAAAATGAATATATGTATTCACCATCCATGTTCACAGACCCCTGAAATCAATGCACTGACCTGGTGGACCCCTCATGAGGAACATTTGCTGTAGAGATTAAGGCAAAAACCAAAATGAGCAAATAAACAAAACAAACCGGGAAATAGAAGTGTTGGGGGGCTTGGGGGAATCTATCTTGGCTTTTACGCAGTTCCAATTTGCAAATCTTAAAACAAATCATAAACATACTATTTAAAGATATATCAAACCTACAGCCATCATGTTAAAGTAGAAAAAAAAAACTGGGTCTTAAATCAGAGGATTTGGTTTCAAATTCAGGCACTAATCCTTCAAATTTGTGTAGCCACAAGCAAGTAACTTAACTGTGGCCTAAGTTTCTTCATCTGTAAGGTGGTGTGTACTGAAGAACATCTAAGAAGCCTTTCAACTCTAGATCTATTAAACTATAAGCGAAGGCATAACTGTTATCTTTTAGAATGAATGTACTTACAAGGTTCCCAATTCCTTCTATCTCCTCCAAACATAATAGCCAGGAATTGGAAAATTGAAATTTGAAAAGAATTAGAAAGTTCTTAGAGTTTGAAAAAAATATGGAAACTGAAAATGAGAGTGGTTTTCTTTTGGAAATGAATATGGGCCTATAGAAGAAGTACCCAAAAGAGGTAGCATACCCTCACTATTGTTGATAAAGTCAAGAAGTTCCAATTGTCTTGAGCTTTCAGCACTGTTTAGGGAAGAGTACAATTATCCTGACAGAGAACTAAGTAAATATTTTGACTGCTGCTCTTTTCTCATACACATGATGCACTGAAAATTACAGTATAAATGTTTGGAGGTGGTTAAATAGTTACATGCAGTTGGCAATAATATGTCTAGATGACACAGAACAGACAAGACCTGCTTGCCATCAAAGTGACTCTCACCCGACACAGAATAAGAATTTAACAGGATACCTTGGATATTTATAAATTCCAACCTAATATAAGGCCACTTGCCAACACGAGGTACATAGGGGGAAATACTAAAGACCTGATGAATAAAGTGCAATCATAGTTACGATGATCAATGCCATCTTTCCTTTCAATGTGAGATAGTCTATGTCTGATACTTACCCAGAATTCTAAATCCTATCTTAATACATAGAAATTACATTAAAGTCTGAGAATATGGTGAATGGAATAGTTGTCTTGTACACTATTATCTCAACTATCCAGGATTCCAAGACTAATATGCAAGGTAGATAGGTGTGGGTTTCTATAGGTTTTAGAGATTTGGTAGAGAAGGGCATGATTCCTCCTATATTAATATGTCCCCAGAGAGGAGGAGGGAGAGCGAAGAGAATGGTAGATAAGAGACACCTACCATTTCTCATTACTTTACCATTGCAGTCCTGGGTGAATTCATCTAGTAGCCTAGATAAATTAACTTCTTTGTTTAGTTTAATTCAATGAACTGCCTACTCTTTTGAAGTCTAGGCCCCATGAGACAGTGTCAATTTTCCTCTTCCCTATGGGATATCAGCATCTTGAAACCTCTCCCCCATGGACCAATGTCAGAGTTGCCTCTCTCCAGTTAGCTAGTGTCCTGAGAACTCTCTACTCATGGACAGGTGTCCTTATCACCTCACCCCCTGCTCATGGTTGGTGGTATAGTATATAAGCAGCTACTTTTTGTGGTAGATAAAAATGTATTTGGGGAAGATCTGCATTCACATCCTACTTCAGACATTTGCTAATTGTGTGACCGTGGGCAAATCACTTAACCTCTGGGCCTCAGTTTCCACACCAATAAAAAGAGAAGATTAGATTCAATGGCCTCTGAAATCCTTTCTAGCTCTAAATACATGATCCTATGACTTAAGGGGTACAATATACTGCTGATTGTCCTGGGTGCCAAAATTATCAGTTTCAGACTTGGAATAAAGGATAGGATCTCTACAACTGGTGAACAGTTGATACTTCCTTCAATCATATTTATGGTCTATCACATTTGGAAGTTCTTTGCCAACATGCACTAGGAGCTTAATAAATATGGCTTGTTATGACCACCCTTCTCACTGGTCACTGAGAATCCTGGAAAAATATTGTCTCATTTTCACTGCCATCAAACCAGCAGCTCCAGTGATCAGAGACATTAGTCTGTGCCTCTTACTGAAGATTCCTTCTTTTACCCCACAAATGCAGAAAAAGCACAGTTTCAGGTTTTTAATCTCTGGGATTAAAAGAAGTGCTTACTACTATTCCCTGGTATCAAAAGGTATTTTTTCATGTCAGAGAAGGTTAAATTGAAAGTGTTCATGAGCACAAGGGAATGTCAAATGAATAACTTCTGCTTGTGCTGGCATATGTAATATGTTAATAATTAATGAACCATTTTTGCACACCAGGCTTGTTATTGAACCTGTTCAAGTGAATCTTTTGCCCTAATTTTGAAATGCATAATTAGACAGTTTTGTGCATAATTGACTTCTGAACATTTTGATGAGCCCCATTACTTAAGAATTTTGAAACAAGAATTGGGATTATTTTATATTGAGACTGTTTCTACATTGTAGTTTCTTTCACCCTACTGTAGCATAAGGATTTAAGCTATACATATACACACATATGTGTGTCCGTATGTATGTGTGTATATATACATACACATATATTATATGTAATATATTAGTATATATGTGTGTATATATATATATATCTGTGTGTGACTGTATATGTGTATGTCTACGTATAAATACATGAGTACATAGATATTTCATTTAAAACATGTTCCTAATTTGAGGAATACTGAACTTCTCTCATGCTGTGAAGAAAAATCACTCAATTTTCAAAGGTTTCATAGCTAGTATCAATTTATAGATTATAAACATTCTCACAGAATAATCTAGACTCAGTAGCATTTTTTCCCCTGCCAATATGTCAAAGCCTCCTGGTGGTTTCCTCCTCAAAGCAGAAAATTCCAAGATATTTATTCTGCCTTTTTATAGGACAATATAATTATTCAAACCTGAAAATGTGCATTTGAATTGTGGAACAAAAGAGTGAAGAGAGGCTTTACTATATTTTGTTAATTAATGCTAAATAGAATAAAGTAGCAATATTCAGCTGAAAATCTGTAGCCTCTAGGACACAAAAATCACAGATTTAGAACTGGAAAGAATTGTAGAGATTGTGTAAGCCAGATGTTTTGCTTTATAGATGAAGCTCAGAGAGTTTAAGTGATTTGCCCAAAGTCATGTCACTTGTAAATTTCAGATCTAGAATTTGAATCCAAGTCCTTTGTACCAAACCCAGAATTCTTTCCCCAGATGATCTGGCCATAACAAATTCAGATTACATGGAATTCTATTCTTTAAAACAAGAAAGAACAGGAGTAACAAATTTGATTCTTTCTGAACATAAACTGTAGCTAATTTGGAGTATTAGTCTCCCCACTATTTATACTAGTGGCTTCCATTAGGGCTTGCAAAGGGCCATGCTAATAAATTAGCTATATTTATAATGTATTCATATTGAGACCAATTAACCTGGCTCAAGTAGAGCTCAGTGTAGGTATGGAAACTTTAAACCCAGGCCAACATCTGACAAAGTTTTTTAAGAGGCAAAGGCTGTTTTCAACATTAGTGCTCCCCATCTCTTCTACTCCCCCTTGCCCCACCCCCACTATGACTCATACACATTTAAACATGGAACTTCCATGAATCATATGTTTAGAGCTAGAAGGGATCCCAAAGGGAATCAAGCCCAATTTATGAATAAGGAAACTGAGGAACAGAGAAGTCAAAAAGGCTTCCCCAGGAACATAGTTTGTTAAATGTCTGACTCCAAACCCAGTGCTCTATTCATTTTCCCACAAGAGATAGAAAAGACATTAGTTGAGGCAGCTAGGTGGTGCAGTGAATAGAGCACCAGTTCTGGAGTCAGAAGGACCTGAGTTCAAATATGACCTCAGACACTTGACTCTCTGTGACCTTGGGCAAGTCACTGAACCCCAATCGCCTTGCCTTCCCCCCTCAAAAAAAAAAAAAGGAAAGAAAAAAGACATTAGTTATAAAGGAAAGAAAATAAGTAAGATTAGTATATATGTGTCATGAAAGCAAAGAGAAGAATGAGTTGTTTCATGACTTTTCTCTTTTGTTCAACCAGCTAATGTGAATAAGCCAGCACAAATCAGAGAAAAAGGTTTTATTACATTCAGAATGTGACACTATCAGTAGTTGATGTGAATGTATCATTCACTATTCAATTAGAAGTGTTTATACGTTACATGAAATAAAGAAAAAAAGATAGCTGTTCCTTAAAGTGAAGCTGATTATACAAAGGAAAAGGTCTTCTTATTAGAGAGAATATTTAACATTAATGATAGGAAATACATAAGGAATGTGTCCATATACTGTACAGCTAGTTTCACTGAATCAAAGGTAAGTCTATTAAGCTAGATAAGGGAGAGAGATGTTCCAGACACAAAAGGCCTCCTTTTTTGGACTAATTAAATCTTTTTTGTACCAATTTTGGAAGCAAATAAGACATTGAAGGGAGTCACCTTTACAAGCTGGAACAATAGCTCATGCAGGTATCATACGCAACAAAATGGTGAATACAAAACAAAATGGACTCAATTATGTTCTCCCCAAAATTCTCTTTCTTTTAAAATTTATTTTATTTATTTTTGGCATTATCTTTTAAAAATTTATTCCAAATTGTCTGCCTTCCTTCAGTTTCCCCCGCCTATTGAGAAGGCAGGTAGTATGATACCCATTCTATATATGAAGTTCTGCAAAACATATTCTATATGAGGCATATTGCCAAAAATGCAAAGAAAAAGTGAAAAATATGTTTTCAATGTACATTCAGTTCATGAGTTCTCTCTCTGGGTATATATAACATTTTTCATCATGAGTCTTATGGCATTATCATAAGTCATTGTATTTATCAGTCATTCAGAGTTGATTATTGTTATGACAATGCTGTTACTGTGTTCTATGTTTTTTTTCTGGTCCTGCACACTTCACTTTGCATCAATTTACTTAAGTCTCTCCAGTTTTTTTCTTCTTTTCTAAAACCACCCCCCTTCATAATTTCCTACAGAACAATAAAATTCCATCACAGTCATATAACAAATTGCATTCAGCCTTTCCCTAATTGATGAGCATTCCCTCAGTTCCCGCTTCTTTACCACCACAAAAAAGCTGCTGTAAGTATTTTTGTGTCTCTAGGTCCTTTCCCTTTTTCTTTGATCCCTTTGGAATACAGACCTAGCAGTGAGTGATATTGCTGGGTAACAGGGTATGAACAGTTTTATAGCCCTTTTGGCATTAGTTAAAATTGTTTTCCAAAATGTTTGGACTAGTTCACAACTTCACCAACAGCAGTGTATTAATGTACTTATTTTCCCACATCCTCTCCAACATTTGTCCTTTTCCTTTTCCGTCACATTAGCTAATCTGATAGGTATGATACATCGGAGTTGTTTTTATTTGTGTTTCTCTAATTATTAGTGATTTAGAGCATTTTTCACATGACTATTGATAGCATTAATTTCTTCTTTTGAAAATTGTCTCATCATATCCCTTAACCATTTATCAACTGGAGAATAGATCTTAGTTTCCTATATTCAAAAATTCACTTTCAACTGTATCACAAAAGAAAGGATGAAAACAGTGTCAGATGCTGGAAGGAGCTCAAGGTGAGGAATGTGGCTTAGTGAAGAGAGCCTTGGACTTGAGTCAGAAGCCCTAGGTTTGAATTCTGTTTCAAGTTCTTATCCACTGTGTAGCCCTGGGCAAATCACTTCGCTCTCTGTTTTGGTTTCCTGTTCTGCAAAGTGGGGATAAAAATGCCTGTAGGACTTAGCTCAAAGAAAGCTTTTTAGGTTCAAGTGAGATAATGAAAATAGTGTATGGAAAGTGCTTTGCAAACCCTGAAGTGCTTCTTGTTGACTTGACTTGCTGTATGAAAATCAGCTAATTATGATGACTAAGTAGAGGTCATTAGATTTTCTACTCAGGATGTTCGTAGTACCATAGGTACCCAGATCACAGGCTGGTGTGTCTTCCCTTCTCCTCTGATGACAATGATCATTGAACTTAGGCTAAAATTGGCCTTGGGGTCCATCTAGTCTAATGACTTGTGCATAACTGAATTCTGAACATTTTGATGAGCCCCATTACTTAAGAATTTTGAAACAAGAATTTCAAAGATGAGGAAACTATAAGTCCTTCTTAAGTGCTTGATGTGACTTCCAAAATCAGAATCACAAAACTTCTGAATTGTAAGAGACATCTGAGATCATAGAGTCAAGTCTGTACTTGAACAAGGACTTTCTCTACAATGTGCCCATGAAGTATATTCTAAGCTTCAATTAATAAATTCTTCTATGGGAATTCCTACTACTTCCTAAGGAACACATTCCACTTTAAGATGGCTCTAATTGTGGAATGTTTTACTTGCAGAGGCTTGGTAGTTAGAGGAAGCTGGTGATACAGCAGATATTGTCAGGACTGAAGTCAGGAAGACCTGATTTCAAATCCAACATGGAACACATATTAGCTATGAGACTCTGAGTAAATCATTTAACCTCTGTTTACCTCCAAATTTGTCTCTCCAATTTACTTCCATTGTTCCTAGTTGCATCCTCTGGATATCTATGTAAAATAGCAAGAACAACATCTAATTATGTTTTTTCAGTTAATCTCTTCAAATACTTGAAGACCTCTATGGTGTCCTTCATAAGTCCTCTTTCCTTTAGGCTGAATGTCTCCAGTATCTTCACTCCCATGTTTTGGAATCATTCTGACGCCATCACCATGCTTGTTCCCCTCCTCTGTTTCTCAATGCCCCTCACAAAATGAGATGCTGGGGGTTGGGCACAGTACTCCAGATGCAATCTGGATGTTTGGATCTGAACAGACCAGATACAGATGCAGGTAGAAGGCAATGGAATGATTATTAGTTTTGGGCAATGTGCTTCTCCGTACACTGTTAGACTATGATATGGAAGGGGCTTTCCCATGGTCACACAGCTAGTAATTTACAGAGATATGTTCCAAAGCCAGATCCATTGTCTTCAAAATCAGTGCTCTTTCTGCTCCACTTCTCTGTCTACTCTGATGGCAATGTCTTGAGAAACTCATGGTCCCTCCAAATCAAATAGCATAATGATCTGGCCAGGTGGGACTTTAGTGAAGTAGGTAGAATATATGCCTTATATGGATAATATATGTATATGAATAGCTGCATATGTGGAATACATGCATGTCTATGTATACCTAGACACGTGGATATAAATACGGCTTATAGGCAGAGAGAAGGCATGTGGACTCGCATACCACATAGAAAAGAAGTAGCATTGTGCAATGGATAAAATGCTGGGTTTACAATGAGGTGCAGACCTGTGTTTGAATCCCATTTTTGGTACATGTTGTCTGTGTAATCACAGACAAGTCGCATTATCTCTGAAATTCCAAACTATAGGTTGTAGATAAGTTCTTATCTTTGTCAGAGGAGAGAACTCCTACACTAGGATTTGCCTACACAAATGAAATCACAAGTTTTGTTATCTGTTGACCATGGTGGGTGGGGGGAAGGTTGCAAGGATTAAAGAAAAATGTTTAAGCAAGAAAGGAGGAAGAAGATTTGGTTGGTGGATATCCTTCTCTGTTGTTCACAATGATCCTGGATTTTCAAAGACTTTGTTGCTCAAGTCCTGGCAAGTCCTACCTAACAGATAATTCAAGTGTCGTGCCAGCAATAGACTTTCTGTCTGTTAGCTAGTACCAGCCTAGCACTGTTCAGAGAGACTTATTGCAAGATCGGTCATAGGGCAATGGCATTTTAGCCACAATAATTCTCCAAATTCAACTGCCAATTAATTCATAGACAAAGAGTATGATTTATATCGAGGGAGGTAATACCTACTCTGTTGAAAAACTAGAATTTGTTTCAGCACATATCTCAGGATCCTTTCTTAAAAAGCATTGATTTCTGAAAGTACAATACCTCTGGCCCTTTTCTAGACCACTTCATTGTCTAATGACTTTGAATTGACAGATTTGTTATAATTCTGGATGGTCGGATGACTGTCAATACTATTTAGGCACATACTTGCATGTACTGTAGAAAGTGGGACTTCTTACACCTCCCTCTCACTACTCATACAACAGACTTTATTATGTAAGTGACCACTTGTACCAAGAGCTACTCATGAATGTGATCATCTTAGTCACGATGGTGGGATGGGGAAGGGGAAAAGGAATATACATGTATATACCACCTAAGACTTTTACAAATATTATCTCATTTGATCCTCACGAAAACCCCACAAAGAAGGGGATGTGAAAATGTTGAGATGAGAGAAAGGAAAGTTAAGTGACTTCACTGAATTTGAACTCAGGTCTTCCTGACACCAGGCCCAGGCCTCTATCCTCTGTGACACCTGTTTTGCTATAGAAATATCAACAAAATTTTTTCATTACTACTAACATGCTTTTAATTTAAAAGAAAAGTAAACTAAATATTTTTTTTGCAGTAAATAGTGTGATTTCAACAGTAATATAGATTTATAAGTTATTATCCAAAGAGAAAACTTATGGTGAAAATAGATACAAAATTATTTTTCATTTCTATCTCTTTTTTGGGGGGGAAGGGGAAAGCAGAGAAAGTGTTTGCTTAGTAGACACTTTAAAATGTTATCAATTGATTAATTAGAAATATCCTTTTTCTCAAGGATATTAACCTAAGAAAAATCATAACTCAGTTAAAGATTATGGGTGATAAAAACATTTTTTAAAAAAAGCAAAAAGGAGTCTATTTTAGATTGAATTAAAATAATGTAATGGAGCAAAATGTGATAGAAGGAAGGGTGGAATATAAAAGCACACTAGTAAAGATTTAGATTTATTGTGGTTTCTAGAAATAGTTCTTGGGCAATTTCCATTCTATTAGTAGATAAAATCACATTTTGCAATTAATGTCGAGACCTTTGGAGCCTTTTTTTATAGTACCCACATCTGCTCACACCCTTCTCTTATCCTTCTATTGGTTTTTCAAACCTCTGCAACTTTCTGATGTATGTGTTGATGTATTGATGTCTCCTTTATCACAAGCTATAATTTTCTCCTTATGTTTGAACTGTTTAAAATGCATAAAATGAATGTTTCCTTGGAATTTTGTTATGTGGCATGCCAACACTCTTAAGATGTAGGTTACAGGATAGGTGATGATCTCTGTAGCTGGAGGGACTTTTCTCATAGAACATTTCCTTCAGCATAGAAATCCCAGGTGCAGGTAGTTCTCTTCTCTCCTGTTCATGTTAGGGATGGGTAGAGGGAGTAGGCAGAAGGTATTTATGCTAATTTGGTTTGAAGTCTGTGTTCTTACAATCATTTTGTTGTTGTTAAAAGAAGTTCTGATAGCCAATACTTGTGGAGAGGACATTGTGCAGTTCACTCACAGAGTAGTTTTATATAGATCATTCCCCCATCTTACAGATAAGGAAATTGATGCAAACAGGGGTTAAAGTGAATAACCTAGGGTCACACTTCTACTAAGAGTCTGAGGCCAGATTTGAACTCAGATATTAATGAGAATTAAGTAGAATCAAAAACAAAAATGACATATAAGACTCATATATTCAATCACTGTCAGTGAAAGACCTACTTGTCCAGCTAAGTTCTAAATGCTTCAAAAAGAAGTTTTTCTGTCCTCTGGACCCAATTTACTTGTAGAGTAACTCCTGGCGTGCTGGCTGAGGTAGTGATTGTGGATCTCAGTCCCTAAAAACTGTAGCTGGCAGCTTCAGGATGGCCTTTTGAAGCTCTTTCCTCATATGTTACTAATACATTCCTTCTCCTATTTCTCAGACCTAGGAGTATTTAATGAGGTTATAGCAATTCTTTCCTGTGTTTTATACCTCTCCTACATTAGCTTGACCCCACTTCTGAAGATTAGAAAAATGGATCAATCCACAGTAGAATTCAGACGATTTTGCTCTTAGCCAAGAAAGGAGTTTCTAAAAAGCCAGATCAATGAAGCATTGTAAAGGAAAATGAGAAGTATTTAACTTAGAGAACTTTCAGAAGAAGGTAGCTGCTGTCACCCAGAAGGCATACTTTGCTGATGCATGACAAATTAGGCCAAAGTATGCCATAACTGTGCTGTTACTGGCCCTGACTGAGAGAATTGGCAAGGGATATGTCAGGCAAAAAGCTCGTCCTTTGAATAATACAGTTTAACTTTACCATTTAAGGGTTGTGGGACTTACTTGAATGGATGACTCATCAAGGCAATAAGGGGAGACCTGACAAACCTAACCATCCAGGAATGCAGCTTGATCAGTATTGAGACAAGTTTTGGGGATGCCTAATTTGTTATGAATTCATTTGGGTTTAATTTAATGAATATGTATTGTGTCAGCAATGTGTCAGACGATATGAAGAACACAAAAGATAGGCAAGACACATCACCTGGCACAGTGCTGAGCACACAGTTGGCCCTTATTCTCTACCTTAATTGGGGACATCCTGTGCAAAGTTATTACATATTTGTATAAAGGGAAAATTTCTACTACCATCACTCTAGCTCAGATTCTTAACATATCGCTCCTCAGTTAAGCTTGCCCTCTGACCAGTCTGCCTCCCTCATACACCCATACTCTAATCTACACCCCTAATAAAATATTCTAAGTAGCCTCTGTCTCCAGTGTCAGAGATGATTGTTGTTTGGCCCTTTCAGTCATGTTTGACTCATCTAACTCCATATAGGGTTTTCTTGGCAGAGATAAAAGAACAGTTTGCCATTTCTTTCTTCAGTTCATTTTACAGAGGAGGAAACTGAGGCAAATAGGGCTAAATGACTTTCCCAGGGTCACATAGCTAGTAAGTGTCTGAGATCAGATTTGACCTCAGATTTTCCTGACTCCCGGCCTGGTACTCTAATCATTGTGCAACCTCTGACAATAGCTATATGACTCTGGTTAAATCATTTAACTTCACTAGATCTCATTTTCTCATCTGTGAAAAGAGAAAATTGGACTATGATAAACCTCTCATTCTAGAGGTATGTATAATTATATGATCATCCCTCAGTTCATGGTCAAATCCAAGTTCCTTTCCTTAATTTTCAAGAACCTGAATGATCTAGGTCCAACTTAACTTTTTAATTTTATCTTCTAATAATATGAAAATCTACATAAACCTTTGAGCCAAAGATGTGAGTTCATTATACCCTAGACCATATGTTATAATTTCTCATCTCCATGCTTTTGCTTGCATCTTAATTACAGAGGAAAGAACCCTGCTGCTGGAGTCAAAGGACCTGGATTAAAAATCTATCTCTGATGCTTTATAGCTTCCTGACCTTGGAAAAGTCACTTAGCCTCACTGGGCCTCAGTTTCCTCTTATGTGAAATGAGGAAATTGGTCTAGATTGCTTTTGGGGTCCCTTCCAGATCTTATTTCTATGATACTACTACCATTCATGGAATACTTTTGTTTCACAAGTAACACACAAGAGCCACTGGAGTTTTAGATTCCAGCATCTAACAGGTTTACTCTTCATCTGGTCAGACAGAAAGGACAAGAAGACAGCTTCAGAGGGGTTAATAATCTTAATTTATTCTGGTCTAGTCTTCTCAAAGGGTTGCTGATAATGGGAGCATCAACCCCTACAGTATTCCCTAAGCACTCTTCTTGCAGGAGCCAGTGAGAAGGAGGGGCAACTACCCCTACATCTTGATGGCATCAGTAGAGACAGGCACAGCTTCTACATTCCTCTAAATCCCCTCAAGCCTTGATGGAGGCCCATCAAGGCACACACAGAGTCTCCACTCACTGACCAGTGCCCACTTACTTTATAGGGCAACAGACAAAGAAAGTATCTTGCCAACATTAAGCTCACAGGTTAACTTTAGCAATATATCATCATTCTGTGGAAGCATAGTAAATATCCATTATATCACCTCCATATCTCAGGTGCAGTCACAATACGACTGTCTGTCACTATGATTTTAGGAATTACTATCTACGATCCTTGGGGCTATTCCAGGAGTTATTATCTAACACCTGGAAACTAGACATTGCCATTACCATGGATCCTGAGAAACTCAACTCTATAAAGGATAACAAAATACTCCTTACATATAAATTTCTTCCTACTTTTCTGCTTATCTAAATCTTGCCCTTTCCCTAAAGTCCAATTCATATATCACCATTTATCTTAAACTAATCCAGCTGGAATTGATATGGCCCTCCAATGAATTAGTAAGGGAGTGAGTGAATGAATGAATGAAGGAGTGACCATTTATCAAACGATTACTATGTGTCAGATATTGTGTCAAGTACTGAGGATACAAATACAAAAAGCAAGAACACCTCTGTCCCCAAGAACATTACATTCTAATAGGAAAAATAAAATAAAATAAAACACATACAGGGAAACATATTTTAATCTAGTGATGGAGAAACTGGTGAATGGAGTCACAGAAAAATTGATTGATGTATATTTCTATAAATGATAATGTCAAATGGATTTCTATTTGCAGAACAGAAGGGGGTATGTACTGTGCCTGTCATGGCAGGATGATGGCTGGAATTCTTTGTGATGAGCCTAGAAGTAACCTAGGTATGGTTCATTCTCGGTTAGGGGCAGAGGAGCACAGGTCCAGAGCTGAAGTGCTCAGCCAGCCCAAATTATTTGCTATCTAATATTGCTCATTATCCTTACCTATATGGAAGTCCTACTTTCCCAATAGGATTATATAAGCCCTCTGAGGGTAGGCACCATGTTTGATACCTCTTCATGTTCTTCTCAATTTCATCTACAACAGAAAAATGTAAGTTCCTTGAGGACAAGGTCTTTTTCACTTGTTTTTTGTTTTTGTCCTTTTATCCCCAGTGTCAAGCACAGCACTTTGTGCAAGTACATAATTGTTTCATTTTGATTTAACTGGATTGAAAGAATGCCTTTGACACAATGAGTGATAAAGCATTTTAAGCTGCAAAAGCCCTCTTGACTTTTGAGCTTGATCAATGATCTTAGTGATTAAATAAAGGTTATTTTATGCAATACCGACTTTACTTTTCTTTTCCCTCTTTCTCTCCCTCTCTCTCTCTTCTTCTCCTTCTGTTTCAGTTTGTTGCCCAGCCGAACTGTCAGCAGCTCCTTGCATCTCGCTGGTACGATGAGTTCCCAGGCTGGAGGAGAAGACACTGGGCAGTGAAGATGTTGACATGTGTCATCATAGGACTTCTTTTCCCTGTCTTCTCTGTATGCTACCTGATAGCCCCCAAAAGCCCCCTTGGACTTTTCATCAGGAAACCATTTATCAAGTTTATCTGCCACACTGCATCCTATTTGACTTTTTTGTTCCTGCTGCTGCTTGCCTCTCAACATATTGACAGGTCAGACTTGAACAGGCAGGGGCCACCACCAACCATCGTCGAGTGGATGATATTACCGTGGGTCCTGGGTAAATGTATTACTCTAGAAAATATCCTGGAAATGTCTTACTACCATGATGTTTGCATTGCTCAAGGATGAGGTTCCACTAAGGTTTGGAGACATAAGAAGGCCTAAAATAATGTTTGGCCATTTTAGATCTAAGTTCTATTCAGATATTTCATAGCAAAGTGAAAAAATAAATTGTGCAAGGTCCCTAGCTATTCATGGTTGTTCTCTGTGACATAGCATACAAGTTAACTCTTTCTGCTTCCACATGGCAATCTGGAAATGTAAACTAAAGCATTAGGATTGCAAATTAGAATGTTTTCTTTTTCTAACCTGCAGAAAATTTCTGATTTTTTATTTTACTTTTACCAATTCTAGGATCATATGAGGATAAATTAAACCATCTTACAAATCTTTCCAAATTATTTACATTTTTTAAAAATAGGATAAAATATTCCAAAGGGTTATAATGTCACCCCTAAAATAATTCTATCCAATTGCTTTTCAGTTAGATCCCCATGAACCTTGTTTTAAATTAGAAACATTCATAGTAATCAGTATCATTCTTCTTCCTTCCTCTGACTCCCACACCCTCAGCAATCTCTCTTACACTGTTTCCCAGCACCTTTTATTTTGAAACTGAAGCAACTCATGCTGAGATAGAAAACTTAAAAATGGAAAATGAACACCTTGTTTTTCTTTCTTCTTGTTCACGTAGCCATGATTGAAATTTACATTTTAATGATAATCTTTCCTATTGAGAATACTGAGAAATCACGTTCCTTCTCAACTTGGCTCTTTCTCAAAATCGTTCTAGTATTATACATATTTATCTTATTTGGGAAATTTATTACTTAGAAAATATGAGGTTATTTCATTACTTTTCATGTTCTTTGGGGTTTTTCTAAGTTGCTAGTGAGAATGCATAAGGCAGAGTGAAGTAGGAAGAGAAGGAGAGTTATCTAGGTGAATCTGAGTTCATTCACTCAATTCAAAATATCATTAACACTTTAATTTGAGTCCTATAGATGGAGAAAGCATGTTTGACATACAATATGGAACATCCTTCCTATAAAGGGACTTTTAAAATAGAATTTTTTTCTCCCTCTCTCTTGATTTGTTTAAATGTGGTTAAATTTCAAAGTGGAAATAAGGATGGACAGTTTTCCAAGGTCTCCATGAATCTAATAAATTCAGCTCACCATTTGTTTCTATGGTTAAAATAACTTATGTGTTTCCACTTAAATTATATATATTGGGGCCAAAATGTGTTCTAAGATAAGAATTTTTAAAATATCATTGAAATTATATTTTTAAAGTCCTAGCATTTTATTTCCCCTTATATGATTATTTTCACATTATATAAATCTGATCTGTTATGTGTCTTAAGGAGCTATTCTTCATATAGTTATGTATTTCCACAATGAAGGGTAGAGAGTTAAGCCTGCATACAATTTTATGCTACAAGTAAGTATTATGCAGATAATTTAGGGGCATATTAAATATTGTTTTATCAAGTATTGGAATTCAAGAAATATAGATATAAACATCAACTAATTAGTGCAAGTTTCTAGAAAGGAAGTTTTATTTGTGAGATTTTTATAAGAGGGAATTTATATTAAGACCTTGAAGGTAACACACCCCCAAGTTATGAGTTTCAAGAGCGATTTAATCTGACAGTAGATTTTTGTCCTTGCAAAGGTGACCATTGCAACTTATTAAAAGCCTCGAGAAGCTGTGATCTTCCTTAGTGAAGTGAATTCCCCCATATTGATAGAACCTCAGAGTATTCAAGCCTTCAAGTATTATATCATATATTCTTAGGAAAAAAATGGAAACTTTGTGAAATCATATGCAGCATGAAAGGATTTTAAATAAAAGCAAGTAAAAGAGGTAGGAGTTGTTCATAACATAATAGTGCTAAAGCAATTTATTTGAATCATAAGTGAGATGTAATAACATATGGAAAAGAGTTAAAATGCTGAGTTCAAAGTTGTTCTATTTTCAATTTTAGAAAGTGAGTTTGTAGTTTATGTTCTAAGCACTAGGGAAAATTTTTAGGCAATTTTTAACATGGTGATATTTTGTCATTTGCAAATAGAGTCCTGGGTTAATAACATATCAATAGAGCAGATCCTGAGAATTATTTTCTAACACAAGGAACAATGGCTCTTTGAAGGGCCATTAAATCCCATGCAATTAAATTCAGTACATATTCACAGTTTCTCGGTGCAGTTAAAGCACTGGACTAGGGACGTGGGATATAGAAAGAAGATAATCCAAAATACCTGCCTTCCAGGTGCTTACAATTTAGAACGGGGAGGATCTGGCAAATTCAGAGAGGAACAGCTAGGTGATGCAGTGAACAAAGTGCTGGCCCTTGAGTCAGAAAGACATGATTCCAAATCTTTACTAGCTGTGAGACACTGGGCAAATCGCTTAACTTCTATCTGCCCCCAGTCTCCTAATCTATAAAGTCGTGTTACTAATAGCATTTCCCTCTCAGAGGTATCCTGCCTTCTGGGGTTGTCGTGAGAATTAAATGAGATAATGTCTTTAAAGTGTTTAATACAGTGCCAGGAACATAGCAGTTTCTATATAAATGTTTCCTTTCTATGGTGTGTCAGAATTTATGTCTCTTAATAGAGAAACTAAATAAGTAACATTTTTTATTCTCCTATTCACTCCTTTGATGACGAATATCCCACATCTGGGAAATAGCTGGTAAGAGCCAGATATGTAGTCTATGACCATGAGAATATATCAGAAGTATTTTTCTGGTCTACTTATTGAATTCTATACTATCTATTTGTTCTGTAAATATTTGATTCAATTAAACTCAACAAACACTCATTGAACATCTACTTTATAAAAGGTTCTATGTTAGATGCTAGGGATGAAACAATAGATATAACTCAAACCCTTATATAGAGGAAATTAAAGTCTAGTGGGGTTGGGGCACATGTAAACAAATAATTATGATACAAAAAGATAATGAAATAATTGCAAAAGAGAGATCCAGGCAAAGTACTATGAGGAATTAAAGGAATGGTACTAAGAATCATTTTATTGGAAGACAAGATTGTTAGTTACTGAGAATATCTTAAAAGATCAGACACATCATCATCATCATCATCATCATCATCACTGTCATTGTCATCATTGTAGCTAACATTTATATAGCACCTACTTACTTTGTGTTGGGAACTATTCTAGGCTCTTTACAATTATTATCTCATTTGATCCTCGTGATGACCCTGGGAGGTAGGTACTATTATTTTTCCCATTTTACAGATGAAGAAACTGAGGAAGAGGTTAAATGATTCACCCAGGCCCATACAGCTAATAAGTCATATATCCTCCAAAATATACTAAATTTTCTTAGTATTCTAACATTGATCTACCCTCCATTAAAATTAATCAAGAAGTTCTTCTTGAACTTATTTCTATTTTTAAGCTGTACAGGCTCTTGGGAGAACAAATTCCTTAAGTTTACTGCCAACTGAGTAAAAAAAAAAAATTGTTCTATATTTACTTTTGTAAACCATAAAAGGATATTCCCTAAAGCCAAGAATATCTGAATTTTGGGTGAAAATCCCGTGTTCACATCATCTATACCCTTCAATCATTTCATATACTTCATTCAAAACTTTTCATTTTTTTTTTCCAGAAGGAAGTTATATTATCAGATTTGTCCTCATACATTAGCTCCTCTATACCATCAATCATTTCAGTGCATCTTCTCTTCACCTTTTCCATTTCTTTAAGCCTTTGTCAAACTTCAGAGTCTCAAAGTGTTAGAATTTGCAGTTTGTATACCTTGTGATTTTGCTTAAAGACAGGATGTATTTGCAGTCCTTAGTCTATTGTTACATTTTTTTATCCTACTGGATTATATTAGGTTCATATCTTCAGGGAGTAGTATTCAACAACTTCAATAACTTCTCCTTTTATTGAAACTTGTCTTCTGTTAGCTTTAAGCAGTTACCCTAGAAAACAGCTCATTTTTTTCCTTCTAAATCAATTCATTGACAAACCATTTGAACTGCTACCTTCCTCATAGAGTCTTCAAAATCTCTCTGTAGCCTCTCTCTGTCAGGATAAATGATTGCGTGTAGCATTACAAGTCAAACTGGCCCATAGAAGCATTAAAGCTGTATTGGACTTTGAACTTATTAGCACAGAGCTCTAAACAACTGAATTTGTTGTTGATGAAGATGAAATAAAGTGAGATAATATGAAATATTATATGACATGATTTTTGTGACTATATATTATAGGACTTTGTTAAATATTACCTAAATTTTTTTCTCTAGTGCTTAGGACATAAACTATAATCTCTCTTTATAAAAATGAAAAATAGAACAACTTTGAATTCAGCATCTTAACTCTTTTCCATATGTTATTACATCTCACTTATGTTTCAAATAAATAGCTTTAGGACTATCATAATATGAACAACCCCACCCTTTTATTTTCTTTTATTTAAAAGATGAAATAAATTAAATAAAGCAGATAATAGGTCAGAATGACAAAAATAATGTAGGTGCCTTAGGAAAAGGAGGTCTTCCTCTACGTGTTTTGTTTATATAACACATAGACTGAAGATAGTATTGCACATATGTTGAAAGTGGGAAAACTACATCTTAATTATAGAAGTAGGTTTCCCTAAATTGTATTTCCTTTGGTTCTAAGGTGACAAACCAAACAGCTTTCTTTGCATATAAAAATGCAAATGTTTTGGAATGTGGACAGGCTAAACCATATTTTTTTGTTTTGTTTCAGTTTTGCCCATATAGAATTAATAAAAATACATTTGAAACATTCAAATTATTTTTCTGACTTATTTAGTGGGACTAAAACAAACCCTACATGCCAATGAAATCCAGATGTGAATTTGACCCAGCAATCAAATAGGTGCTCCTTCCTTTTCTTTACCTCTCAACTTTCTGCCCAGTTTCAATGATTGTTCTTCCATGATGTCTTCCCAAATTTTCCCTTCGACCCCTTCCCCAAATAACCTCTCCCACTCCAAACAACCTGGACCTCACATAGGATTTTCTGTTACATTAGTGCTCTTAGAGGAACAGACCTCATAAATGATAAAAAGCAGGCATAAGAATCAGGAAGACTTGGGTTCAGTTTACATAGGCTAGATTATTGACTGTATGACACTGAGCAAGCCATGTAATATCTCAATGCTCTTATAAATTTTCTAATTCTAGAAATTACAGATCTGTAGTAGTGAGTTTGTAGAGTGAGATTTGTTATTAGTAGTTGTCTATACCACTGAAACATTAGATCTGGTCTTTAAAAAATTCATTCATTCTACATCTTCTTGTACACTATAATGATGTAATCCCTATGTGGGCATAGACATCTTCTCTTTATCTGGAATGACTCACTTATCCAATCTGTTATCATTCCAACAGGTCTGGGGTTCTCAAAGATGGAACACCACCACGTGATTCCAATTCAAACTCTCTCAAGTGCATAGGGGTAGCCCATCTCTGTGTATCTGTTTGCATGGAGGTCTAGGGTAGAATGGGAAAAATGCTATGAATATGATCGTGGTGTGTTGACCAAAGGGGCTTCTTACAGTGAGGGTTATGTGACTTTTCCTTGTGATTTGGTCCTAATGTACTACAAACATTACTGAAAAACACTATTGTTCAGGTTAACAATGTGCCCATACGTTAAGTCTGCAATGAAGAGTTTGGGAAATAAAAGGAAAAATAGGAGTAGGAAATGAAGAAATGTTATGCTATCTAATAGCTTTAAGGAAATCAATCTGACTTTTCATTAATTGACTTTTTTAATGGCAATTTTAAAAGGAAACAAAAACAACTTAATATTAGTAGATTTAGCATTTGTAATGAGGCCTTCATAATTAGAGACATAAAGGTTAAGACAATATGAAAAATCATTAGGGCCTTATATGGGAAAGGATGGGGTGGAAAATTTTGCCATTTGTGGTAGAGAAAAAAGAGTCACTATATCATTCCTTTTGGTCTTGGTGGCCACTTTTGTTCCAAGGAGGGGGATGATCCTGATGTTAGGAACTGGAAGTTCCTTTGAGACCACATTTTCAATAGCCATGGCTTGCTGTTGTTCAATCATTTCAGTCATGTTGGAATTTTTGTGAACCTATGGACTTTTGTCCATAGAGTTTTCTTGGAGAAGATACTGGAGTGGTTTTCCATTTTCTTCTCCAGTGGCAGACAAAGGTTAAGTAACTTGCCCAAAGTCACACAGCTAGGAAGTTTCTGAGGCAACATTTGAATTCAGATCTTCCTAACACCAAGCCCAGAACTCTATGCACTGTGCTGTCTAGCTGTCACATAGCCAGGGCTTAGCTAATATTCAGTAGACACTTGATGTTGATGTGAGGATGACACTCGATATCCACATTTCCAGGGTTGCTTTCAATTCATACGAACTCTCTAGGTAATTCCTTTTCCCCATTAGTTATAAAAGAAGTTCTTCATAAATTAGTTTCTGTTAACTACCTGTGTGGTTGACAGTGGCAAGAGGATTTCAAAATTATGGTTGTTTTATCTTTCATTTTTTATGAGTAAGCAGACTTTGTGGTTGCTAAATACATTGTTACGTCTAGAACAGAGTCCTTGCTCTTGTCTCCATCCATGTAACGTCCTATTAGATTAATAATTAATGCACAAATATTTCACAGCACATCTCTAATTCATTAGGTTAAAATGGTAATAGCTCTTCTGAGAGATAGAGTAACATTTTTGATTTAGGAAGCTGGCTGACTCAGATTCTTTCCCAAAGGTTGTAAAAACCAATGATGAGTTTTATATGTAACTTTTCTACTAATTACAGTGACTGCTAGACTAGAATAGACTTGCAATGTCATTGCATTGGAAAACGTAATTCATGTCACAAGGTTATATATTAAAATAGAAACGTGACATAGGTTTTTAAAAAGTACTGAACATCATGGAAGATTTGAATCTTGACTTAAAAACTCTTTCACTGTGAAATCACAGGCAAGTTACTTAACCTCTTGGAACCTCAATTCCCTCCTCTGCCAAGTAGGGATAATAATGCTCAAAGGAGCTATCTCATAGTTCTATAGTGAGGATCAAATGAGATAGTGTCGATAAAGTACTTTGCAGGCTTTAAAATGCCATATAAATGGCAGCTATTATTATTTTGGGAGATTAGGTTCTTGCCATTTTTCTGTGACAAATAGAGTTATGGTGGCCAAGTGGAAAACCAAGATACCAGAATCCTGGTATCTATGATTCTGGAGACCAGAATCATAGAATCACAAATTTGAGTTGAAAGAGATCTCATCATCCATCTAGTCCAAACCACACACCATGGCATACCCAACATGTGGTTATCTAGTCTATTTTAAGACTGCTAAGAAGACAACCACATTGTTCCTTCAACTCATCCTCATGTTCCGCCTTCACAATATCTCTCCTTTCTATATTTGCAGGGCCAACACACTGGTACAGGCCCTTATAAGCTTGTATCTGGACTATTACAATTCACTCTTGGTTAGTATCCCTGTCCAAATTCTCTCCCCACTCCAGATAATCCTCCACCTAGTGAAGGACCACTAGTGAGGGATCCAATCAAAAGTTTGCATGGATCAAATCACATCAAAGTGATTTTCCTAAAGCAGAGATCTGATCATGTCACATTTTGACTCAATACACCCCCTTTGGGGCTCAAACGACCCTTTCACGGGGGTCACCTAAGACCATTGGAAAACACATATTTCCGATGTTCTTAGGAACTGAGACACTGCTCCTCTATCCATCTCCAGGCGGGTCTGCCCACATGCAGCATTAGGAAGGTTGAGAACCACTGCTCTAGGATAACATATGAAAGCTTCTGTTTGGGCTTTTAAAGCCCTCCCAACATGGCTTCTTCTTACCTTAACACTTTTCTTACACTTTACTTCCCTCTACATGTTCTATGATACAGCAATACTAGCCTTCTTGCTATTCCTCATCATATATGATACTCATCTCCCAAATCTGTGCTTTTTCATTGACTGTTTCTCATGCTTAAAATGCCCTCCCTCTTTGCTTCTTCCTCCTGGTATCCCAGGCTTCCTTCAAGACTCAGGTCAGATTCTACTTTCTGTAAGAGGCCTCCTTGTATACCTTCCCTCTAAAATTATTTCAATTTACTGATTAAATTTTTTATGCTCATTGTTATTTGCATGTTGTCTCTCCCATTAGAATGTGACCTTCTTGAGGGCAGGAAGCATGTTTTTTGCCTTTCTTTGTATCTTTGGTAGTTATTACAGTTCTTGGAACACAGTAAGCACATAAGAAATGCTTGCTAACAGACTGATACAGACATTCAATTCCCTTCATTATTCTGGTTGCGAGTCTCTTAACATTCTTCAGTTTGTCAGCTAGGTAGAGTCTGGGCATGGAGTCAGGAAGACCTGCTTTCCAATCTTTCCTCATACACTTATTAGCTGTGCGACCTTGGGCAAATCACTTAACATTTATCTGTCTGAGTCTCAATTGTAAGATGGTGTTAATAATAGCCCCTATCTCCAAAGATTATTGTGAAGATGCAATAAGACAATATTTGTAAAACGTACTTAATACAGGACCTGGCACATAATAGGTTCTATTATATAGGCTAGTTATCACCATCATCAATGTCCTTATTAATTGTGGTGCCATTTAGACTCTATTAGAGTTGAGGTTCAACATAGGCAGTGCACAGTGAGACTATCAACTCCCAATTTCTGGGAGTCATGTCTCTTTTTAGTATAGCCCAAGATCATATTAGGTATAAGAGCATATCCCATCATATCCCATTTCTGGAGCATATTGAGTTTCAATTCCAATTTAATTTAAGAAATATCTAAGTGGCACGGGGGATGGAGAGCTGGGTCTAGAGTCAGGCTGACCTAACAATCCTGCCTCAGACATTTACTAGCTGTAAGACCCTGGGAAAGTCCATTTCTTCAACTATAAAATGCAGGTAAGGATAGCACCTATTTCATGGGGTGGTTGTGAGGATCAAATGATATATTTGTGAAAAAAAATCACTTTGCACAGTGCCTGGTACATAAAATATGTTTAATAAATGTTTGTTCCTATCCCATCTCCTTCTCAATCCATTAAGACCCTCCAATATTTTTTCCAGAAAAATAAAAAACACTCTAACTGTGCTATCCTTGTCTTGAACTTGTAAAGTTGATTTCACATCTATTCCAATTGAATTCCCTCTTATTAGCTTTCTGACCTTTCAAGATCCTTTTGGATCCTGAGTCTGTTGTTCAAAGTGTGAGCTATCCCTCCCTCTCTATTTTTTGTCATCTACAAGTTTAATGAACATTTTATCTATGGCTTTCAAGAGATCATTGATAAAAAAAAAAATGTTGAAAAGTACAGGTTCAAACTCAAATCTCTAGGTTTCTTTCTCCACTGGAGACTTCCCATCAAGTTGATATTGAACCATTATTAACTGTCAACCATTTCTGAATCCTAAACATATCCTCATCTAGTCCACATCTCTTGATCTTCTCCCCAATAATTGTACAAGATACTATCAAAATCTTTGCTGAAAATTAGATGTACTATATCCACAGTATTCCCTTCAGCTACCAATTTCATAATCTTATTTAAGAAGTAAATGAGATTAAAATGCTGTGAAAGGTTTCTGATGAAACTGGGTTGGCTTTTTGTAATCCACACTTAAATTTTTTGAAGTTTGCCAACCATCTCATTAATTATTGCTTGTAGAAAATGCCTAGGAACTCAAGTCAAGCTCATTGTCCCATAGCTACAGGCTCATTTTTTTTTTCACATTTATTAAACACAGGGTTCTTTGCCTTCTTGCTACTTTATCATACCTCTGTAGTATTCATTATCTTTCAGATATTTCTGATGATGACTCATCAGCCACATGAGTTAGTATATGTATATGTGTATATATATATTATATATGTATGTATATACTATATATATATATATATATATATATATATATATATATATATACTCCTTTTTTCATTCCTCTTGGCATTTGTTATAATTCAGTTTTTTTCATCATTGTTGGCATTTATTATTGTTCACTCGTTTTAAGTCATGTCTAACTCTCAATGATCCCATTTGGGGTTTTCTTGACAAAGATACTGGAGTGCTTTGCCATTTCCTTCTTTACCTCATTTTACAGATGAGATAATTGAAGCAAAGAGGGTTAAGTGGCTTGCTTAGAGTCACACAGCTAGTAAGTGTATGGTTCTGTGAAGTTTGAATTCAGTCAAAGGGCTGCATTTGAGGACATAGAGGCCCACATGTGACCTTGAGGCTGCAGATCCCCCACCCCTGCCCTAGTTAGTTCTATCACCTTTTGAAGAATAGAATTATCACTGATAAGTCATTAGCAGCTCTGAGAGAGAGAGACAGAGAAAGACTGAGAGATGTAGACAGAGAGACAGAAAAAGACAAAGAGGCAGAGAGGGTGAGAGAAACAGAGACAAAGAAAAGACAGGAAGAGACAGAGACAGAGCAAGATCCAACACATGTATATAAAATCATTAATGTTTCAGGACATCTGACTATCTCTGTTTCAAAACTGGAGTGAAACGAAATGTTTTTAATTCATAAATGACTCAACAAAAGAAAATTTACTTAGCCATATCAGGGGAAGGACTTGCAGAGAAAAGAAGCAATATTCATTGAGGATGCAGCCTTGATTCACTTAAGTACAATTCTCTAGGTGACGGTTATTCTCTTGTTCTGAAGTAACAAGCCAGAAGGAGAAGTTCTAGCTCCTCATTTCCAGAAAAAAAAATATTTGACCAGGATGTGACATCAGTGACTTTAGCCTTAATACCCTGCCAATTAAATCTTGATAATAGCTTCAATTCCTTTTAAGGAAAAACTCGCCTAAACTGTGTGGAGCTAGGCTTCTAGACCTCTCCAAGTTACCTGCATTAGATCTTCAATTTATTCTGTACAAATCTATCTTTCTCTTCCTGTTCCTTCTCCTTCAGAATCCAGAAATAGGGATCAATCAACAGGCCTTTATGAAGAGCCTCTTCTGGGCCAGACAGGGCACTAAACACTTGCACTGGCCATGCAAATACAAAAGATGAATCATTTCTGCTCTCAGGGAGATGTCATTTTAACTGGGGCAGATAACAACTGCACAAAAACATACACATGCATCATATACACAAATATATATATATATATATATATATATATAGTATATGTATGCATGTATATATATACTTATTTACATATAAATGTATGCATATATACACACATACATAACAAATATATACATATATACACACATACATAATAAAAGTTGTTAAGGAGGCAAGGCGCCAGCTTTTTACAAAATCAATAAAGGTTTCCTGGGCAAGGTAGTGGTTTAGCTGTATCTTGATGTAATAAAGAGATTCTTTGAAACGGAGGAAAAATGGGAAGACAGCACAGGAATGGAGATGGCTAGTGCAAAAATATGGAGAAGGAAGATGCAGCACCATTTGTGACAAATACAAAGAAAGGAAATATGACTGAATAAATGCATTTCTATTGAAAGAATCAATTCATTCTGAGAACAGGTTCAAGTCAATTATTTGGGGTTTGATGGCTTGTTAGTAACTGCAGATTATGTTTAGGAAATAAAGTTCAAGAATTTTGCTTTAAAAGATACATAATGTAAGTAGAAATTTAAGTCAGAGTAGTTTTTGTAAACTTTTTTTTTCTTTTCTAAAGGGAAAAGAAAAATATCAAAGTACTTACATATTTGTACATTAAAATAAACCCAAAAAATGACATAAGTCCTTAGAAGTGCTAAATAAATATTTATTGAATAGAATTGAATCAGGTGGAAATTTGATGTTTTCTCTGTGAAAAAGGCTTTTCTCTAACCATTAATTACCATTTTCAATCTGCAGAAATAGTCCAGCTGAGCCCATGTTTTCATGGGAATGTTGAAATGACAGGAAACCTGTGACAGCAGTCTCAGAAGGAGTGCTTCATTATAGCATTGCCATCAGAGTGGTGGGAGTTACATTCTTGGACTTGACGTAAATTCATTTTAAATATCAGACAGAGTGAGTTACAGGCAGATAGATTTCAGGTGGCTCAGAGTTTTTCAATTCATGTTTATTACTACAACTGACATAGCATTCTTATTTCTCACATTTAAAAAAAATGCGATTACATAATTATGAAATGATTTGTCATAGTTGCCTGGACACTTTTCCCCAGAGGTAGAAGTGCTGTTCTTACAAATTAGGAATTTCAGGTTTTGGCAAGACCTACTAACAAATGGTTGGTAGCATAGTAAAAAGAGCCTTGGCTAGGGAGTAAGAGGACTTGGGTTCAAACCTTACCTAGGTGACATTGTCATTTATTTCTTGGGAACTCAGTTTCCTCAAATTTAAAGTGAGTAGGTTGGAATAGATAGCATCTGTGGTCTTGTTTTATTTTGTTTTTTTAACCTCTAGATCTATGATCTTATATTCACTTATTCTTTTTACCTCTGGGACAATCACTTGTCAGTTAATCTGACAAGTGCTGAGTTCTTACTATGTGTATATATGTGTGTATATATATATTGTTTTAGGAACCAATGGATAAAATTGTTTCAAGAGAATCTCTTCAAATGGAAATAATAGATTTCCCAAGATCTCCCTTAACTCAGTAATATAGACCTTTGGAAAATAGTCTCTACGCACACACACACACACACACACACACACACACATACACACACACTTCAAAGTACTGAAAGACCCATCATAAGGAAAAAGATAAATTGCTTTCTTGGCAATGAGAAGGTTGCTTTTTATTTTTTCTTTTACTTATGTTTTCTTTTTGTCTTAATCCTGTCTGAATGAGAAAGTGAAGAGCCAAGCTGAGAATTATGTTTCTGTTTCAGATTTCTCACATGAAATCAGGGGAGCTATTTTTTGAATGGCACATTTGCAAGCTGCTTTCTCACCAAACATCCTTTTATTTTCATAGCTATCCATGACAGAATTCAACAAAAAATGAAAATAACACAGAGTAAAAAGCCCATTATGGGCAAGGTAGAAAATAAATATTAAAAACAGTCCAGTATCAATAAAAATTGCTTAAAAGCAAGAATTCCTTTCATCAGACGATACTTACTGTCTCCATATTATGGACACGTGACATCATTGTCTTCAATTGGGCCTAATCTAAATCTCTGTTAGTTATAAACTTAGTTTCTGAACCATAGGAATCAGTTTGTACAAGGTTTCTAGTAAGGAGATAATGAAATAATTTATGGGCCCATCCTCTCCCTCCCATTATCTGGTTGTCAGAATAAACTTCGTTTTATACTGCTTCTTCATTTTCTATTAATTTATTTGAAGCAATTTATGGGCATCAATAAAGGGCATTTCCTCACTCAAAAGCTTCTTGCATTAATTAAATCACAGCACCTTCCCCATGTATGTTTGAGGAGATATTGAAATAGGCTATATAGAAGCACTTTCCAATGTTCCTTTAATCTCACTGTTCTTTTAAAGCTGTAAGACTCAATTTAGGGAGGAAGTCAACTTTGGGTCCCATAGTGATTTACCCATAGTAGGTCCCCAATAACTATGTATCAGATAAATACATTAAAATAGTCAGATTAGGAAAAAGACAAAGTCTTTAGCACTATGTATGTAGGCATAATGCAAAGAAACATGGACTTTATTTGAAAGCCCATTTCCTACTCCTACTCTACTCTTTACCAAGAGTATGACTTTGGGCAAGTTCATTAACCTCTTTAGTCCTCAATTTGTTCATCTATAAGAAAAACAGAACTGGGGTATATATTGCCAAAGGTCCCTTTCTATCTCCAAAATTTGCATTTCCATGAATCACTATCACTAATATCACTATCGATTACCATCTAAGGAAGACAGGGTCAGTCATGCCATATGAATTGGAGTCTCAGATCTGGTGAAGGAAGATGAAAAATCGTGGTACCAAATGACAGTGTTTAGAAATATCATTGAAAACCAAAATAGAATATCCACTTAATTGTATGAGTATTCAGCCTGAATATCCCTCCTCTTCTCTTCCCTGTGGTAATCCTGTGGATCAGAACTGAGATAAGGTGATAGTGTGAGACCAGAGAATGGCCCACATTACCAGCTCTCATCCCTCATTTCCAAAGGTAGCATGATATTTCAGCCTACAGTTTTCAATATTGCCTTTGCTAATAATCACTGAATTACAGATTCTTAAAGATCTAGGTTTCTCCCAATGATAAGACCCCTTCTAAATGATTCCTAACAAATGCTCACCTAGATTCTACTCAAATATTTCCAGTGACACAAACTATTGCATTTGAGCTCCCCTAATTATTAAGACATCTTCTTTATATGTCTTTACACCTATATTTCCATCTATTCCTTTATATCAACACATATCTATCTATATGCATATGACACATATGGATTTTTTTATATTTAATTTACTCTATGTATTGATCTCTGGAGCAAAACAGAAATGTCTTATCTTCCACAGGACTGTTCTTTGAAGTTTTTGCCTAGTTGTAATCAATTTTATTTTTTATGGGAAGAGACAGTTATTGAGATTATGTAAAAATCACCAATATTTAACTCTGAAATGTATTGTTATATTTATATCTAGGTATTACTGTCTCTGAGGTTAATGTAATTTGCAAACCATCAAAGAAAAAAAATCACACCTTGAAGCCCTATCTTCAGAGAAGCCGTATTATAACTCTTCTGAAGATAGGCCTTGTTGTTATAAAACGAGATTTTAAATATGGTTTATATTCATTTTACATATATTTTATATGTATATATTATATATACATATATAATAATCTCATTTTATGACATTGATTCTACCCTGTCTATCACTAATTAGAATCTTGAATACTTTTCTTCTCCACACTTCAGTTTTCCAGTGATTAAAAAGAGGAGATGGGACCAGCTCATCTCCAAAATTCCCTATAGCTCTAAAATTCTTTGAGCCTACAATTCTCTTCAACTACTCTCTGCTCCTCACTTCGGGATGGAAATGATGGACAGACAACATGACCTCTCACACATAATCTCTATGTTCCCAATTTCTTACATGTTTCTAAGCTCTGAAAACATCCTTGTAATAGGGGTAAAAAGGGGGCTGTTTCCAAAGGAATGTGAATAGAGGAGATGAGAGTATCAGTATAGGAGTGTAGAGCATAGCAAGAGTCTAGCTCCAGCATCACACTTTTTCCCAGCTAATAAGTGATTTAATATGTTCTATAGATGAACTGCAAAGATGATACCCTAAAGAATTTTATCATTTTTTTATTATTAGAAATATATGAGCCTTATATTTCTATTCTGATTGCCTGAATTGGAAACCTGACTCAGCAACTGAGTCCCTGTGTGACCTTGGACAAAACACTTACAGACTTCAGTTTCTTCTTTAAAATGAGAGAATTGGCTAGTTAACCTCAGAAGTTACTTTAGACCCTAATACTTATATTATGTATTATTAAACTAGGTTAAAATATTGATAAGCATGAAGCCTCTACTGATATATCAAGCAATTAGTAGTAGACCACTGGGGTCTCTGTTTTTGAAGTTCCACCTTGTCACTTAGTCCCTCATATTTCGATCATATTGACCACATGTAATCCTATTTATAGACACATCAAATGTCTACTGATTCAAATGTTTTTTTTAATATTTCTCTCTCTGTTTCTCTATCTCTGTCCATATCTATTTCCACCAATTAATAGATGAAATACAAATATCAACATGCTGTTCAAAGTATACTCAAAAATTACTTATCAAGATGAAAAAACAGCATTACCTTTATCAGTGATTTTGAAAGAAATCCAAGTTTCTTGTCCATTTTTGGTCTATGAAAAAAAATTTGTTAATTTTCTTGGATACCTTTATTGAATTTTTGCTGAATTGATCTATGTGAGTTTTTGTTTGTTCATTTTTGGAGAAACAGTTATATTTTCCCACAGTATTGTTGAGGGTTTAGAGGTGCTAGAACCCCAAAAATATACAACATGTGGGTTCTTGCCTAACATGAATTCAACTCAAGCCTTCTTTCAGCCAAAGACAAGGTAAATTAGAGCACTGGTCATGGTAGGTGTAATTCTAAAAATCCACCCTATTGTCCAGATTCTTAAGGAATCTAAGCCTTTGTATTGCTAATGCAAGCAGGTCAAATTCTTAAGGAATCTGATCACCTTACTGAAGGCAAGATGGATCTTATGTACAGAAAGACTCTGGGAAGGATCTAGGAGTGGCCAAGAAGTCTGGAATGACTGGAAGGTAACAGAGAAGGACTAGGTGCCTTAGGTGAACACCAGGGAGCTGGCCGATGTGTCCAAGGAAGAATGGGGTCTAGTTGGGATCCAAGGTGGAAAGCAGCCATTTCAGAGGTAACAGGCAATGAAAGGCTAGGCAAGGGTAGAGGTTAACAGAGAATTGGGAGATTGGGAGACTGGTTTTAGGTTGCAATGAAAGGACAGTTGAGAGGAATACTGGGATAGGTCAATGTCTCAGGAAAATGCCAGAGACTTGACCTTGTGGGAAAATTCCAGGAAAGTTGTGGTGGGGAGGGTTTTCAGAGCTTATACCCCTTCGGTACTACTTACATACAGGTAGTAAAAAATAAAGGCTACATAATTAGGTTAAAAATCAGGTTGCTCAGTATGTATAGATAGATAGATAGATAGATAGATAGATAGATAGAGAGATAGAGAGATAGATAGATAGAGAGATAGAGAGATAGCTAGCTGTGTGTATATGTGTGCATATGTTTGTGTATATATATATATATATATATATGTGTGTGTGTGTATACTATATACACATATGTGTGTGTGTGTGTGTGTGTGTGTGAGAGAGAGAGAGAGAGAGAGAGAAATGAGAAAGAGAAAGGGAAAGGGAAAGGGAAAGAGCAAATGAGAATGAGATTGGGAATGAGAATAAGGGAGAAAATTTTGTTATGGCTAGATTTATACCTAGAAGCATTGGGATGTCTGTTGTGGTTAACTCAGTTTGGAGGTAAGAAAAAGAACATGTATATTTGAGGATAGGTTCATACCTTTTAGTAGAGAAGTTCCATCCATGGTGAGAAAAATATTGATTTCAGTTTTTCAGATCCTAGCAGGATCTATCTACTTATAACAATCTATCTAAAGGACAAAAATAGAAATTACTCCCTTCCCCCCACCCCCCAGCACATTTCCTACACTGGCTATAATAGTAATTTAACAGTATACAAACACTTTAGCATTTGCAAAATACTTTACACATAGTCATTACCTCCTTTTGTTTCCCTCACAACAAACCACTAAGATAAGTGCTGCAGATATTAACTCCATCTTCCTGGCGAGAAAACTCAGACTAAGAGAAGTGAAATGACTAGGCAAAGGACATTCAAGTGTCTGAAGCAGGATTTGCACCAGTGTCTTTCTCATGCTGAATGCAGTGGCCTTTTCATTATACCATGCATGGCTTATGAATAGCCCACATGCCCTTTATAGCTACTTGCTTCCTAATGTCATAAAATCAATACTTAATGTTACAAAAATAAAATTAAAAGGTTATGAAATCACATTTATAATGACTTTGTCTTTCTCTTTTCAGGTTTTATATGGGGTGAAATTAAACAGATGTGGGATGGTGGACTTCAAGATTACATCCATGACTGGTGGAATCTAATGGACTTTGTAATGAATTCCTTATACTTGGCAACAATCTCTTTGAAAATCGTTGCATTTGTAAAGGTAGTTTTTATATTACTCTTGGCTAAAGAAAAGGTTCTGATAATTAGCAGTACTTTAAAATGTGTTATCACAAGGATTTTAATTAATGAAAGCACCTAAACTCTTAGCACATTATCAACATGCTCTCAAAAGT
The DNA here is from genome assembly GCA_028646515.1 of Pseudochirops corinnae. Taxonomy (NCBI): domain Eukaryota; kingdom Metazoa; phylum Chordata; class Mammalia; order Diprotodontia; family Pseudocheiridae; genus Pseudochirops; species Pseudochirops corinnae. The sequence goes on along the minus strand of JAQQSV010000294.1, from coordinate 38,740 downwards.
CATCTGTAGCAATCTGGAAAGCAGTGAATGATATATAGTCATAAAACTGAATTTTAAAAAGAGAAAAAGATCATTTCCCAATGCCATCACATCTACATCAAACCATGCCTCAGAATTACCTATGAGAAGTGCTGTAATTAGTGTGCTCTTTCAAAGGCTAATGAAATTCCTCCCCTGCTCACATACTGGTTAACATATGGCAACCAAAACATCCATTTTTATACTTGAGAAAATAATAGACAAAAACTCATAGAGAGATCAAAATATTGCACTTAAAAAGCATTAGGATTATAATTTCAGCCTAAATTAATATGGTTTAATATCATTAAAGAGAAATATAATTTCTTTTTTCCCCTGATCCCACTCAAGATGACAGTGCTTGAAATTATACACACCCATTACTCCCCCAGGTTTTATACAGCATCAATCTCACACTCAAACTCCACACATTGCATAAAACAGCCTTTGTTCTTTAGTGACTAAGGAAATTATTTTGCACTTGATGTAATTCTTCCAACTGAAGTCACAACATCTTGTCTTCTCCTACTCCTCCCCCTCTTTTTCTTTTCCTTTCTATCCATCTTTTAAGAGGCATAGTAGTAAAGTGAGAAAAATTCTGAACTTAGATATTAGGAATTAGAAGACTCTGCCTGTAGACCTAGATATGTCTCTTTTAGGACTGTGCGAGATTGGACAAATTGTAGAATTTTGAGCTGAAGGGGACTGAAGAGATTCTCCAGTCCAGAGGTGTCAAATATGCTGCTGGGCACAACATTCCCAAGAGTAGCCTGAGCCAGAACAACATGTTATTGGGAAATAACAAAATAAGTAAGAAAGAAAACCCAATAAACTCTAGATAACATTATGCTTTAAAAATGTCATTACACAGGCAGTATACATGAGAAGCAGGACTTGAAATCAGGTCTTCGTGGCTCTGGACTCAGCTCTTTCTCCAGTACACCACACTGCCTCTCAAAAACATGAATTGAAATAATATACTGTCTGCCAGGGTTATGCTGGTAAATGTTTAACAATCAGCTCTGTGTCTCTCTGTCACTTTCTATCTCTCTACCTCTCTGTCTCTGTCTCTCTATACACATACATATACATACATATACACATATATACACACGTATATGTATGTACATAGACAAATACATACACTCAAATATACATATATATACATATATGTATGCATACATAAATCTATACACACTTTGAAATTTAATCTGCATTGTTAATATTTTCTCTATCAGTTTCTAAAGTCTAAAGTAATCAATGAAACAAGAAATTAAGCCCTGATTTATACTGTTGTTTTATTTTGTTTTTTTTACTTTCCAAGGTGCCAATGTTTGCACTGAAAATTTAACAAGCTCTAGCAACTCTAGCATACCTGTTATCTACCCTACTAACTTAGAGGGTTTTTGGTCTAAAAGCAGTTTCTAGTCCCATTATCCTGAGAAAGAGTTAGTTTAAGGGCAAACATTCAATTTGAGGTTTTTCCAGGACATCCATTAGGTCTTTGAAAATGTGTATCAGGAGGTTACAGGAGAGATTAGAGGTGATTTGTATTTGGCAGTAAAATTATCATAAACATTATAGTTGAAGCCATTACAATGGTTAAGACTGTTGGGGTAGGGGTTTGCTAATAGTAGAGAAGACAGGAGCCAATGAAGAAGACGATGAAGTTGTAATCAGAGAGACAGAAGGATCTTGAGAGTGTTGGAGCAGAGGAGAGTTTATCAAGTTGATGTAGGTGGCCGATAGTATCAAATGTTGTCCACAGCTCAAAGGAGAATGAAGGTTACATTTTAGAAGGCAGTTTCCACAGAGTGCTAGCAATTCAATACGGCAATGGATTCAAGAGAGAGTGCATTGTAAGAAAATGGAAATGTTAGAGCACAAGCTAATTTTTCAAGAAGTTTTCTGGTGAAGAGAAAGTAAACTGTTAGGAGGAAAGGTTCATTATATATATAAATACAAAACAAGACAACTCATATCTAATAACGCACTGAAAATGTATCTTTCATTGAAAACAATAACGTCTTACAAAAACTTATTTTCTCTGTAGACTGACAGCTATGAAAATTTCTTTTATATATTGTATTTCTGTCTAGCATCTATTAGGAAGGCTTCTCAAGCCTTTCAATATTAAATATTTAACATATCCACCTTTTGTTTTATTACACTCAAGAATTTTTTTCCCTTGACTTCATTCTCATCTCTTACCTCCCCTCTCCCCATCCCACCCTCACGCACAGAAGGAAATTAAGAAAAGGCCTATAAACATATAAACGTAAAATTACTCATTGATGAATGGTCAACATAAGCAATATGGAATGCCAATTGGCTTTAAACCCAGCAAGATCTAAGTTCGAGTCTCATTTCTGACACTTACTGGTTGTGCAGTTCTCTAGGACTATGATTTGCATTTGTTGTTCAGTCATGTCCCACTCTTTTGGACCCCATTTGGGCTTTTCTTGGCAAAGGTAGTGGAGTACTTTGCCATTCCCTGCTCCAGCTCACTTTACAAATGAGGAAGCTGAGAAAAATAGGGCTAGGTGATTTCCCCGGGATCACACAGCTAAGAAGTGTCTGAAGCAGGATGTGAACTCACAAGAATCAGTCTTCCTGAATTCAGGTCTGGCACTCCATCAACTGTGCCACCTAGATGCCCAGTGAGTTGCAGGTTTGCAGAACACCTGCCAAACCTCATCGGTAGAGGGAATTTCTTTATCTAGGACTAAAAATAAAATAAAATAAATTGACTATAAGGCTGCAGACATCCTACAGGATTAAGAAGTATGAAGTATTTTTTCAGAAGGTCTTACGATTAATTATACTTGTGGCAAAATTTAGTCAAAGTACTTTCCCCTTGTTAATCATGTAGGACAACACGCTAGACTCTGCTTTTTGGCAGATATCTTTTGATGTGATTATTTTTGCATTCAAAAAGAAAAAAAAAAAAAAGAAAAACAGCTTGCTTTCAGCAGGGGTCCAACACAGGCTACCTCTCTCATACTTTCCTGATACTCTGCTCTTTGTCCTTCCATGTTTCATTCTAGTATCTGGTGACTAATGACCCAATTGGAGAAGGTAGTATTGGCAAAGGCAGTGGAGTACTTTGCCATTCCCTGCTCCAGCTCACTTTACAAATGAGGAAGCTGAGAAAAATAGGGCTAAGTGATTTCCCCGGGGTCACACAGCTAAGAAGTGTCTGAAGCAGGATGTGAACTCACAAGAATCAATCTTCCTGAATCCAGGTCTGGCACTCCATCAACTGTGCCACCTAGATGCTTGTAAGAACTGCTGTTTGTTTCCATTAGAAAGGTGTTCACAGTTTGTCCAGGAGGCAGTTTCTGTCTCTGTTCTCTATCTTTCTCTTTTTTCTCTTTGTCTCTCTTCATCTTTGTTTCTCCTTGTTTCTGTCCTTTTTCTCTTTGTATCTCTAGCTGTGTGTGTGAGTGTGTGTCTGTGTGTATGTGTTTCTGTCTGTGTCTCTTTCTCTCTTTCGCTGTCTTTATCTCTGTCTTGGTCTCTCTCTGTCCCTCTTTCTCTATTTCTGTCTCTCTGTCTCTCTGTCTCTATCTCTGTCTCTGTCTCTCTCTGTCTGTCTCTCTGTCTCTGTCTCTGTCTCTCTCCCTCCTCTCTCTGTCTCTATCTCTGTCTCTGTCTCTCTCTGTCTCTCTATCTCTCTGTCTCTCTGTCTCTCTCTGTCTCTGTCTCTCTTCATTCTCTTTGAGCAGCATAGATGTTTGATCTGAGTTGTCTCTGACCTGACAGGCTTCCCTAGACAACACAGAGGCGTTCACCCACAGAAGGGTCACCATATTGGTGCTCAAGCCATAGTGTCCCTCAGAATTACTGAGCTCATGCAAGCCAAAAGCCTCAGCCTTTTGGGGCACATAGATTTAGGCATGCATGGTCCACCTCCCAGGAGCTGCTTCTCACTTTTGTTAGCTCATTCTAGACTTTTCCTTAGATCATACCTTCTAGGAGGTAGAAATTATAAACTGAACCCTGATATAGTGGTACATACTCTATTATAAAACATCCAGATGATTTATAGACAAAGTGTGAGTACAAAAAATGCTTCAGGTTTCAATGTGCTCATAAATCTTGGCTTGTAGAACTAGTGGGCTTTGGGATGCATGCCAGGATATCTTGATTCATTTGCATTTTGCAGTGCATGGACTTGTTTTGAAATGTGGTTCTAAGATAGTATTTCTTTCCATAAATGGAATGTTTTAATTACTTGGTCCCCCTTTCCATGATTTCTGCAGAGGTGTTAGTTAATCCTGAGTTTGTTATTGCCTTGAGACACTGTTAAACTGTTCCTGCATATTTTGTTAACCTTATTATGCTGTTTCCTCTTTGAAGCTCTTTCCTTCTTTTCTGTCTTTGAAGTGTTTTTACTCATAACTTTTATTTTCAACATCATGGTAGACAAAGCATGATAATAATAATGTTACATTCAATTCAGGTTTCCAAAGCCCTTTTCTCACAGCAACTTTGTGTAATTATTATTATTCCCATTTTACAGATGAGAAAACCAAGACTTCGGAATCTAATAGCTTCGCTGTGGTCACACAGCTAATCATACTATCACAGTCTCAGAGTTGGAAGGGATCTCAGAGTGCATATAGTCCAAATCAGTAGTGTCAGTGCTAATTCTCCTGCTCCAGCTCCCCATCACTGGTAGAATCATCCTGAGCATGATTCTTGTCTGCTTTCCCTTATATGCTTTGATTCGTCTTTCGAAATTTAAAAAGGAATACTATTTTAACAAAGATTGTTCTGGCAGTAATGATTTAGCTTATATAACCTGTTTCTTCAAGAGAATTGTGTACTTTTTTTTTTTGCTTTTTGGAGAGGGGAATGCAGGGCAATTGGGCTTAAGTGACTTGCCCAAGGTCACATGGCTAGTTTTTGTGTTATGTGGCTGAGGTTGGATTTGAACTCGGGTCCTCTTGACTCCAGGGCTGGTGCTCTATTCACTGCACCACCTAGCTGCCCCAAGAGTTGTGTACCATTAATCCCATAAATTCCAGTCATTTAGTTTGGGAGCAAACATTGCTTTTTCTGTTTCACAGATGGAGAGACTAGTGTATTCTACCAAATAATGTGATTTTCTTAGCTCATCTTTGGGTCTGTGGCAGATAGAGATGCAATTTCCAGCTGCTGAATTCAACATCCTCCCAATTTGTCTGTTGCAGGTTTGGAAATCTAGACATGAAGTAGCAAAGGCAATACCTAGTGTCTTCAATAGGTGAAGAGGGAGAAGGGCTTTTGCCCTTATAATAAAAGATCATGAGTTAGGTCTAATTTAAGCACCATACGGCAGAGGTTTGTCCTAGTATAACAAAACATGCCATCATTTAGCTTGGAAACCAATATGCTGTCAATTATATTTAGTCAATGAAGGCAAACAAACAGAGTCAAACTAATTTATAAATGTTTACTAAATATAAAGCTTTAGAAACACACCAAGAAGCAAGAGGTAAACCTTTCCCCTGGCTCCATTATTTTCTTCTCAATGACGTGTAACTTCTCTGCACAAAGCATGATTTTTGTTTTCCTGGGTCTTCTTTACTCCTTTTTTTCCTACCCTCACTCAAGTCCACAGCTTCAAAGTTGTATCAGCAGTGAGTATCTTTGAGTGGACAGCTTGGCAATGACAGAATTTGTCTAGATGAGAATATTTGGAAATATTTTGAAAAAATATGGATTGAGACAGAGACTAAGAGAGACTTAGAGGATGGAGAAGGAGATATAGGAATTGAAGACATAAATATGTACACATACATGTGTGCATAGTCATACACACATGTGTGCACATGCAAACACACATTAACAAACACACAAACACACACCCAAGACATTCCAGACTATATGTGGACTTGGAGAAAAGCATGAACATCCATGACACCTCTCCACAGAAACACACGCATCTAGTGACAAGTACCACACAGAGATATGGCAATAGAGAAGCAAACTTCAATAAGAGATGAAAAAAGGGAATTTGGTGCCTCAGTGAGAAAGGGGAGGAGAAGAAATGGAGATTCTTGGCCTCATCTGAACCTAGAAAAAGGTCTGCAAACAACCACTTTTGTAGACCCAAAGGGAACAAAGGATGAATACAACAGAGAAATAAATACGCTCTTGTGGAATAACCAAATCTCATCCGTTTGGGTGAGATTCCTTTGTAGGTTCAAATGGAAGGTGAACTAGATCAAAGGGGAAGACTTTTTTGATACCATCCAAAAAACGGAGGAGAATTGAGAGGCTCAGGAATGAACCCCTTCTGTTTTTATGCTGAGCTAGATAAAAATGTATTGTATTTTATGTCTTTTTTTTCATTTTGGATGCTTATAGAAGAATTAAAAGCATTTGTGAAGACAGAAAGTCACAAGCCCCACTTCCGGTGTATCCAGAGGAAATCTTGGGTGGGGAAAGAAAACAAATCACAGGGATTATTATAAAGGGAGCCCAATATTGCCTTTGTATTAGAGGTCAGAGTCCAATTAAGAGGAATTTCATGATATCGGTCAAGGCACTTAACCTCTGTCTAGCTCAGTTTTCTCATCTGGAAAATGAAGGTCATAATAGCACTGATCGTTCAGAGTTGTTTTGAGGATAAAATAATATTTGCAAAGCATTTTGCAAGTCTTACAGCTCAATATAAATTATAGCTATTATTATTGTTGTCGTTAATTGCATAAAGAATCTGTAAGGATACAAACAGCTTATATTGAAGATGGAAGAGTTGGGCTAATTTGTGCAAGAGAATCTATAACTACATATTTAAATTAGGATGATGAGTTGGAAGAAGAGAGATAAAGGCAAAGTTAGAATTAAAGAATTTAAATAATAGGAAGATAATGTTAATAATGTTCATTATTATGTAACTTGAAAGAAGTACTACATAAGAAACCTTAGGAACAGCTAGGTGGCACAGTCAATTGAGTGCTGGGTGTGGAGTCAGGAAAACTCTTCTTCGTCAGTTCAAATCTGGCTTCTGAGACTTACTAGCTGTGTGACCCTGGACAAGTCATTTAACCTTGTTTGCCTCCATTTCTTCATCTGTAAATGAGCTGGAGAAGGAAATGGCAAACTCCTCCAATATTTTTGCCAAGAAAACCCCAAATTGGGTCATGAAAAGATAGGCATGACTGAAAATGACTGAACAGCAACAAAACAATAATATGGTGGGTATGAATAAGGAGAGGTTCATAAGCACCTTGCTGCCCTGAGCAAAGGAGACTTCTGGGATGTGCTTACAAAAGGAGCTGCTTCTGTTTAATAGGAAATACACAGTCACACTAAAAATGGGAGCAGGCCAGACATGGACCTGGAGAGGAGCTGGTCCTGTATCTGTAAAGTACCTGAGGAAAGGAGCTAACACCATATGGAAGCACAGAGCTACAGGTGGTCCTGGAGAGAGGCTGCACTGAAAGCCCTTTCCCCTTCCCAATGAAAGCAGTAGAGCACAAATTGGAACACTTAACCAATAATGAGATGAGAGGATGGAGGATAGAGGGAGAAAGATGTCCATTTTTTGTCTGATAATCCCGCAAATGAAGAGCAACAAGGCTCAGAGCAGGGATACACTTACTGATTGATACGGATGACTACAAAACAAAACAAAAAGAGGTTCAATTTGGGGGAGGTTTTGAAAACAGGAGAAATTTCACCCTTGGAATTGAAGGCAGAAAATTAGGCAGATAATTTGGCTGCTTGGACAATCATGGTCCAAGCATATGTATAGTATTTTCTGCCCGTATTTGGGCAGAAAAAATATAAAATATAAAAAATACATATAAAAATATGTCCCCCTGGATTATCTAAATATTATTTATGGGGAGGCAAGGTGATATATTTCTGGAAACTTGTCTGTCTCTCTTCAATGGAGATCAATTCTTCCCTTGAGAAAAGCAACAGAAGTGATTATTAGATGGGGCTGGTTATCATATTATCCCCCTAAAAAGAGACTATCAGAATAGAATTCTATTTGCCACCCTAAATATTAGTGGTCTGGGAACATGATTTTTAGATTCAAAAGAAAAAATAAAGTTATTAGCTTCCCTGGTTTCTGTCTCTTAAAGGGGGAGGATAACCCAAGGTGTTGCCTCCTGCTGTGACTCCTTTTCATCAAGTGCTAGGTGCGTACAGTAACACTATAAATGAGTTAATCCATTTATCCAAGAAGATAGTAAATAGAACTCATAGAAGTTCTACAGATTCGAATATACCAGAAAATAGACAAGAGTGAAAATCTATTTAGATGAGATATTACTCAAACAAGAAGAAACACCCTAATTTCACCCAAGAGAAAATTCCTCAAAATCTCTTGGGAAGCAAGCTAAAAATCATGGACATGTTGAGGAGCCAGCTTCCTTTACATATTTGCCAGTATCGGAACCACATTCTCTCTCTCTGTCTCTCTCTCTGTCTCTCTGTCTCTCTCTCTCTCTCTCTCTCTCTCGCTGCCTTTCTCTCTTTCTCTCTCCCTCTGTGTCTCTCTGTCTCTCTCTTTCTCTCTTTCTCTCTCTCTCTGTGTCTCTCAGTCTCTGTCTCTGTCTCTCTCAGTCTCTCTCTCTGTCTCTCTGTCTCTCTGTCTCTCTGTCTCTCTCTGTCTCTCTGTCTCTCTCTCTTTCTGTCCCTCTCTTTCTCTCTGTTTCTCTCTCTGAAGTTAGTAACCAAAACATTTGTTTCTTCTCTCAAAGCACAAATGAAGAATCTGTCTCCTCTCCCAAATTCTCCCCTCACACAGTCTTGCAGGGCCAGGGCAGCATTCTCTCCATCAGTCCAGAATCATGTTTTATATGCAACTTGAAATTTAAAACTTCCCTTTCTTCACCCAGCTTGGATAATAGTCAGGTTGACATATACTTCAGGATAAAATAGTGAGAAAATTTTTTTGCTGTTTTTATTTCTTCCTACATTAAATTCTTTAAACAGGCTGCATGGGGGACCTCTCAAGAACCACTATCTGCAGATAAAATTAGAGAGGAAGCATTTCACTGTAGTGATAATTTCAAAATTGCAAATAAAAGAGGAGTTTTTCATAGAAATAAAAGGAGCCCCTTCTGTACATATTCTCTTGCTTTCTTTGTCTTAGTAGAAAGGAAACCTCTTCTATTCCTAAGGTTCTCTTTTGGTAACATGATAGCTATCACTACTTACCAGCCTCAGTGACAATTAATTCGCTAATGTTGGTAACACCATCTGGTGGAAAATGTACAAAAAGAAGACTGCAGACTGATCCAAAAATGGACCCGTGTTCATTCTGACCTTATTACAAACAAGAATCCTATTATCTGGATCTGTTGTTTTTTAAATGACAGTTGTGAGCAAGAACAGAATCCAATATCTTCTCTAGTGCTTATCCTGGCCTCCCTCTACCTCCCCCTCCCCTGGTAGTGAAGCACATTGGTGTTCTTCAGTAAAAGAAACAAGTTTAGCTAAAAGATGTTGGGGAAAATGAGTATTTTTTCTCCTTTGTTCTTTTCTGACCATAAACTTGCTATCACTTCGAGAAAGCAAACTCAATTCCGACTTTGCTCTCAGTTTGCCAATATATTGCTGCTTTTTGAATCATTGGCTTTACAAAAAACGCAAAAGTGCGCTAACCACAAATTCAACTCAGTTGAAGAGTTTCCAGACAAATGCACCGCATCCGTCATTCCCAAGCAGAAATCAACTTGTTTAGACAATTGTGGAACTCACTCAGCAGGTTACTAAGTTTATTTTTACTTGCTTGCTGCCATATAGTTATTAATTTTCAAATATTGTTGATGCCTTTTTGACACCACAGCCATTTTCTAATATATGTCTGTCCTGAGTCCCCAACCCTACAGAAAATAAACCAAAAACAATCAGTGACAAGATAATTCTTACCTCTGGTTCCCCCCGTACCTACCAAGAAGAGGACAATATGTTTCATCATCAGTTCCCTGGGTATAAAACTGGTCATATATCTGAGCGCAATGAATCTGAAAGCTGAACTACTTTTTAGTGTTGTTCTATTGCATAGTATTATAATTAGTATGCATTCTGCTCCTAATTATGCTATCTTTTCTCTTTATCTTTTTCTCTTTAAATAAATAAATAAAATGTCAATCATCTTGAAAACAGTCCATATATATATGCATTGTGAACTACTCATGTCAGTCTGGACTGTTTTCAAGATGATTGACATTTTATTTATTTATTTAATTAAATAATGTTATTTTATATATCACAAAATAATTCATTGAGGTTTTTTTTATATTTCATTAAAACAGTGCATGGATTTTTCGCCCTAACACAAATCTTTGTTTTTATGGCATTCCCATCAATAGCCCACCCCCTTAGGCTGTCACTATTAGTCAACATCTACAGTAATACTTGAAAGGAATCAGAAACCTCCTATGCCCTAATCTCAGAGTGTTACGGGGATAAAGACAGTTCACACATGAACAAAGATATTAATGCCACAGTCAGAGAATTATAAACCACTGTGAGATGCTTTATCCAGATTATAGTGTGGCACAAAATTAATTAGAAACCAGTTTATTCTGGATCAGATTAATATCATTGCAAATGTGGAGGAGATCTTGAAATGAAGGGTTGTGGTACAGTGAATAAAGCACTGGCTCTGTAGTCAGACCTGATTTCAAAGCTGTCAAACATTTGGCATTTAGTAGCTGTGTGACCTTGGGCAAGTCACTTAACCCCAATTGTCTTGCCTTCCCCCCTCAAAAAAAAAAAAAGAAATGAAAGATTGTGCTAGAGATATTAAAAGAGAAGTATCACAGAGCTGACTTTTACATATGCATGTATCTATGCAAATATACTAAGAAGATATGGTTTATATTCTTTTCCTCTTTTCTGTTCCCTCCAGTATAGTGCACTTAACCCCCGAGAATCTTGGGATATGTGGCATCCCACTTTGGTGGCAGAGGCTTTATTTGCTATTGCAAACATCTTCAGTTCTCTGCGTTTGATCTCACTGTTTACTGCCAATTCTCACCTGGGACCTCTGCAGATCTCTCTGGGAAGAATGCTCCTAGACATTTTGAAGTTTCTGTTCATTTACTGTCTTGTATTGCTAGCTTTTGCAAACGGCTTGAATCAGTTGTACTTTTATTACGAAGAAACAAAAGGAACAAATTGCAAAGGAATACGGTGTGAGAAACAAAACAATGCCTTTTCCACGTAAGTTTCACGGACGTCTCTGTTGGTGGGAGCTCAGTGCAGTGTCTGGAAGTTAAGAAATCTATAGCGACTGTGACAGAATAAGAAGGAAGAGACAGGAAATGATTCTGGATAGGGGTTCGCGACTGAGTGACAATGAGCAAGTAGCTTTGTTGTACCTCAATTTTATCCCTTGTAAAATGGAGATGATAGGTTCTACCCTGCCATCCTCACGGGGCTATCGTAAGATGGCAATTGTGAAAGTATTTCACAACTATAAAGCAGTACCTAAGTGTAATGCTGCTACTAAAAGAGAATGACTGTTTTTTGTTTGTTTGTTTGTTTTGTTTTTCAATATAGAAAATAAGGAAATGTTATTGGGCTCACAATATTAAAATGTTTTAAATATATATATTTTTAAAAAGTAATACATCCCTATGTATTGTTTTAAAGACCACTGTGGCATTTTTCTTTATTATCATCTCATAAAAATTAGATGTTTTATCTTTTTAATTATTTGAAAGCTTTGAAATCAAAGGGTGGTTTGAAAATTGAAAAACTTAAAATATGACACCATACAGCTATTGATGAAACAAAATAATTTAACACCAGCTTGGGGAGGTTGGTGCTCAAGACTTAAACAAAATGTAATCTTGAAACTTTTATTTGCAACTCATTTCTCTCCTTCTGGATGAGAATTGTGTCACCACCACCACCATCACCCCCTGCCCCCCCCAAAAAAATCCATTCATACTTAAGTTCTCAGAGATTCTTGATTTCACTGAATTCGGTAGTCTCTGCTCTGATACAGATAGAAACCCTTTATTACGCAGTCTGTGAATTGCTATTTTGGGGGGGAAATGTCATTTCTAGGCACTGTGCTAAGTACTTTACAAGATCTTATTTGATCCTTACAAGGTAGCGGATGAGGTGGGGAGAGCAAGGGGAGGTAGAAGTATTATTATTTGCATTCTACAGATGAGAAAATTGAAGCAAACAGGGGTTAAGTGACTTGCCCAGGATCACACAGGTAGCAAATGTCTGAGACCATATTTGAACTCCAATTTTTTTCTGACCCCAGACCCAGAACACTATCTACTGCACTACCTAAACACCTGAGAGATTCTGTCTGAGGCCCTCCTGTCATTCTGAGAGTCTGTGAACTAACTATAGCCCTTGTTCATTCATTTGGACAACAGGACCAGTTATCCTTATACTCTATTGCCTGGATAACTAATATTATTCATTTTATATGTATATATATATATATATATATATATGTATGCATATATATATATATATATTAAATACATTGCTTACTTCTGTGCCTGACTCCTCCCAGTATACTGAAAAAAAAAAACCACAATATATTCATGTTGACATTATATTATTTCATGTCAACTGTTTTAATATACTATACAGTGAGGCCCTTAGGTCTCCTATGCTAAATATCCTCAGACAGCTTTCTTCTGTCTCCATTTTAAGTTATTTTTTATTCTCTTAATAGCTATTCCTTTTCACTGCTGTGAACGTTTCTGTGAATAGCAAATCATACTCCCCACTGCTTCCATCAACCTTTCAATGGAAACCTAGAAAGGACGGAAGACAACCAAGGGAAATCAGATCACCATAAATCATTGTATTTATTCCATCCACAATTCTAAATCAATAGGCTCTGGGTGGGACCCTAAGGGTGAATATGCCTTCCTACTGGAAAATACTTGGACTTTGTGAGAGCCGTTTTACTTATACTCATAGCCATTTAGCAATTGCTCTCTCAATCGAGAGGTATGTAGTAAGCACCTAATCCGTATCAAGAACTGCATTAGACAATGGAGATAGAAATACAAATAATGAAGCATACCTACTTCCAAGGAGTATTCTAATATTCTAATGGGGAAAACAGCAGTACATATAATGATTACATATACTGAGATATGTATATATATAATGATGATGATGATTATTATATTTATATATATATATAATGATTAAATAGACAAAGAGTGACGTAGTTACATATAAGGTAGTTTAGAGGACATAAGGAATTGGAGGAACCAGAAAAGTGATTATGTATGTAGGAAGGAGTAATTGAGCTATGTCTTGAAGGAAGAAAGATCCTTTTGGGAGAGATGAGGAGTGACGGCATTCAAGGGAGAGGTCATCACCTACGAGAAGGCACAGAAATGGAATTGAAAGGAGAAGAGTTTATCTCAGTCATGAAGATGAGCCTGAGGGAGTGAGTAATGTACAAAGAAGAGTAATGAACAAAGAGACTGCAATCAGGTTGTGAAGGGCTTGAAAAGCCAGATGGAGAAGTTTTTTTTTTCCTTTTTTCTTAAAAACAATAAGAAACCACTAGGCGTTACTGAGTAAGAGAGACGTGGGAGTAAAATTATTTCATTTAAAAAAAAATTCCCTCCTCAGTGGCCAGAAGAGCCCTTTCTATACAGCAGGTAGATAAAAAAAAATGATTCCTTGATTAATTGATGACCAGATCTGTGCTTAAGGAATATCACTTTGGTAGCACTATAGAGGATAAGAAGAAGATGAGGAAGATGAAGCAGAAAAATTCAACTGAGTGACCACTGAAATAGACTACATATTAAAGGCATGAAGGGCTTGAACTTTAGTACATTATATAGAGCTGAGAACTCAGAATAAAAAAGATCTGAATTCAAATATGGTGTAACCCTGGGCAATTCATTTAGCTTCCATCTGCCTCAGTTTCCTCATCTGTAGAATAAGGGTTATAATAGCACCTACTTCATAGGGCTGTAGTAAGGATCAAATGGTACATTTTCAAACCTTAAAACATTGTATAAATACTATGTAAAGCAGCATTTATTTGTGTGAGGAGGTAGGGTACGTATGTGAGACATGTAGAGATTAAAACACAAAGTTTTAACAACTGAATAGATATTTGCAGTGAAGAAAACAAGCAATCGAGGATATGAGGAGCCTGGAGGAAGAGCAGTGCATTTGGCAATAATATGGAAGTTTGGTGGTGAGATGAGTTTTGGGAGAAAAGATAGAAGGTTGTGCTTAGCAGATGTTGAGCTTTAGACATCTCAAGGCCATCCAATCTGAAATGTCCACCAATTAAGCAGTGGTGTTGGGTTGACACTCAGGGAAAAACTGGCATGGGATATGTAAATCTGCAAATCACTGGCGCAGAGATGATAATTAAACCCATGGGAGATGAGGAAGCTACGAAGAAAGAGAGTACAGAAAGAGAGCTGTGGCAAATACCTTCAATTAAGAAGCCCAATATGGATGATTAATTGGCAAAGGAGATTATTCCTGATCTTTGGGCTACTAGTTTAACATGCCACAGAACTGAGGATATTGCTATGTGTATTTCAACATGACATATTATTGGTGTCTGAAGAGTAATACTTCTGTGTCTTTTTATGTTCTGTGTGCTATTTCATGGGGAACAACCAGTAAGTTATTATTTTTGGTTATTTCCTTTAGTGTTCATTTGAACAAGAAAATAAATTAATTGTTCAAAGGCTTTAGGAAATAGTTTCCACAAGAGACAATGGATTAATTGAATGTTATCTTAGTAAGGGGAAAAAATATCTCCTTAAATTTTGACATAAACACCAGAGTATATTCTTCAAACAAGGGGTATCAGCTGGTGAAAGAAAGTTATGAACTTGTCTGGGAGAGTTTATATTCCTTATCTGAGTACAATCTTAGGAAAGTAGTTCCTATGAAAGTGGTTCCACATGAAAGCAATTCTTATGGAGATTTATTTTAATCCCTTACTTTATTTATTACTTATTTTAATCCCAATCAGTGGGCACTGATTGATTCAATTAGTTTGGGAATGACACAAGATCCAATGATGATGAAAATCCAGAAAATTGAAATCTTAACTAAAGGTGAAGGGGGAAGATAGTTTGATTTGACAACAACATCATGTTGTTAACACCAAGATCAGGAAGCTCAATTCAAGAATCTGTTAAACATCTTTAAGGTCAATGAGATGATATACAAATCTAAAGAGTAATTCATCTTGTTGAAAGATAGGAGAAAATAAAGGAACACCTCAGGAAGAAAACATGAGATAAAATAATTGTGAAATTTGAATGTAGTTTTTTTTTTCTTTTTTAATTCAAATTGAAAAATCCAAATGAATGTTTTACAGAAGGTTTCTAAATATTGCTGATGTGACAGATGGGAATAATTTAGGTATGAGTAAATAAATACTTCCCAACCATAACAATAGCATTTATTTGTAGTGCTGTTTTTATTTGACATTTAAAAGTCATTTACTAAAATACATCAGTTGGATTGTGGAAGCTTTAGTAGGCAGCATGTTTTATTTATTGTCTATCTCCTTCTGAACTGTTATATGTTGGAGAAACACAAGCTGAAGATTTGTATTTGTGTATTAACAGTGAGAAAACAGTGTTTGGCAAAGGAGATAAAGAAGATCATGGTGGAGATGGGGAGAGTTCGAATATTGTCCAAATGACCGTATTAACTTTTAGTCAATGCTTATTAAAATTAATAGGAACAACTCATTCATTTCCAAAACTCAGATTTGCCTCTTTGAAGTTGAAACTTCCTCAGATAATAAATTCCTTAACCCAGTAGATTGGAATGTTTACCCTAGTATTGTTAAAAGGCAACAATGACAATAACAAATATCATTAGATATTTTAGTCCAGTAAAAAAAGGCCAGATTTACTTGCCCTCTTATGAGGCATCGATTTGGGGAAATAATTAATAATTCTTAGTATTTTCTTACTTGAGAAGCATCCTGATATAGGACTCTTTAAAATCAGGAAACATGAATGCAGATCCTCTTTCTGACTATAGTTGTGTGACTTTGAACAAATCAATTCACCTCTTCGTACCTGATTATCCATCAATAAAATGGCGATGCTTAAAACTTCCCCCTTCCACGAGGAGTTGTTGTGAGGCTTATCATCATTTTTCAAAGGTTACTAGATGAATATGTGACACTCTATTCAAAGGTTTTATTAGTAGGGACCAGTTTCATCTGTGGAAGTATTAGAATCTCTCTTCTGGAAATTTGACTACAATGTCCTTTCTCTTTCTTATTTCAGTTTTAATTAACACTTGCTCAAAATAATGATTCTCTTGATAATATCATTAAATTAATCAAATGAACATAAGAAGAAAATGTATATATATATGTATATATGTATGTGTGTGTGCATGTGTGTGTATGTGTGTCTGTGTGTATAAATATGCATTTTATATGTACATATAAAGAGAGAGAGTTTTATATTATTATTAAGCTGTTCTAATAAATATTCTTCATGATCTTTTATCTTCCCCCAGGTTATTTGAGACACTTCAGTCTCTATTTTGGTCTATATTTGGGCTCATTAATTTGTATGTGACCAATGTCAAAGCACAGCATGAATTTACAGAATTTGTTGGGGCCACTATGTTTGGAACATACAATGTCATCTCTCTAGTCGTTCTACTCAACATGCTTATCGCTATGATGAATAATTCTTACCAACTCATTGCTGTAAGTTAAATACTTTAAATTTAATATTTTCCTTGAAGTACTCTCCTTTCTAACTACTCCCATATTCTATGATAAGGCTTGGAAAATAACTTTCAGGAATGGTCAGTTTAAAGAGACAAAGTTAAATTATAGAATTTTGTGAGTACTAATCTAAATTTTTCCTTCAGTCTATTTTTCTTTCCTTTAGCGTTCATCCATCTATGTCTATATCTTTTATATTTCTCTCTTTTGTATGAATTAATGAATAAAAATAATTTAAATGCCTATTATGAACCAAATACTGGAGATATAAATACAAAACAAGGAGTTCTTGCTCTCAGAGAGGTTCCAGTTTAATAAGAGGAGACAATATAAAAGGACAACAGATATAACCTAGCACTTCAAGGTTGTAGCACTTAAAGAAAGATGCACAAGTTCTGTGTGTCATAGCCAAGTAAGACATTTTTCCCCTAAATTAATGTGCACATATGAACAAAAGATCACAGTGGAACAAGATAGAATCTAATAAAGTTCTTTCCCGTGTATCTCTATCTCATAAAGAAATATTTCACAAATACATCCACTCTGAATATTTGACCCACAAGTTACCAAATTGTCTATGTACACAATTTCCATGGAATGCCATTTCCATGAAATTCCCAGTCAATGGAATCCCATTCTTTTACCTATATATTGTTGCCCAAATTATTTGAATGAGAAGCCAACTCTGAATTGTGTTTGGGAAGGACGAATGGTGCCACAGTATACCTATCACATATGAAATATTAAAGAAAAAACATGTGGATAAATACTTTCTAAGCAGTGATTCCTAGACCTAAAATCTTCCAGAAAGTCACTGTGTCATATATGTCAAGTATTAGGATTTATAAGAATTTCTCACTTACCTATCATGTAAAAGATTTTCCAGACAACTATCTTACCTGAAGGTTTAGGGGGAATAATAGCTTGTTACACTGATGATCTAAATAGTTGTATAATGTTCCTCTAGGTAGCTCACATTTCCAGAATCCAAGTTCTGTTTGGGAGAAGGGAAAAAAGAAGACATTTAGAAAGCCCTTAATTATCACAGTTTATGCAGAGAAGTCACTCACCTGTCAAAAAATGTTGATCCAGCAAGCTCCAAAATGTCCTTATAAAGTCAAATTAGACAATAGTAGCAAAGATTTATCCTGATGCTGAGGAATAAGTCTTAAAGAACAATGAGCAAATCATTTTCCAAGCTGAAATGCTGTTCCTGGACAGAAGATCCTAGAAGTCAGAGAATCAGAGGAGATAATGTACACAAAGCATTTTACAAAAATTAAAGTGATATAAAAATCATGACTGTTAATATTCTTCAAAATATTACTACTATTATTAATATCACTACTACTACTATTATCGCTAATACTACTACTACTACTAATAATAATAATAATAATAATGATAATAAGAAAACTGAAGTTTAGACCTTATAGAATTCTCCACATATGCTGCCAACTCACTATACTCACAAGCACAAATCTGTGTGTATCTTTCTCTTGACTCAGAAATTTGATACTAAATTCAGAAATATCTTAGGTCACACATCCTTTTCTTCTACCTCCTTACCCCTCTACCCCCTCCCCCCCACCCCGAGTAAAAATGGTCAAAGAGAAAGACAATGTGATGTAGAAAGAAACTGGCATGATGAGAAATGACCTAAACAGTGAGGAAGCTTCCCATCACCTCCACCTTAAACCTTTCTTCCACTTCTTTCCATCACCCTCTTCTAGCCACTACCATAGTCCTTAACCCAGGACTATAAAAGAAATTAATAAGAAGAAAAGTAAAATGAGTTTTAGAAGACTCCTTACTCCCCATGATCCCGCTAAAATCACACCTGATACCTTGCTGGTAACCTGAGGGACAGAAATAGCGTTAAAGCTCTTAGTTAAGTAGGTCTAATCATCTGCACAAATCCAGTGAGTGACCATCTTAATAACTGTTGCAGATCTTATCCGCACTGACGTGTCTCTAGTTGTCCTAAATATTTTCTAATATTAAGCCAGAATTTATAAAGCTGTTTGTCATTTTTTTTAAAGAAGTGTAATGGGGGGACCAGCAGTTGGCCAGCCCATGCACCATGCTCAGATTTAACTTTCCTGTGGGTTAAAAAAAGTACATGCAATGCTGCCCGGTTGTTCCCTGCCTCATTCCTATCCAATCCAAGTGACCAAGGGATAGGACCTAATTCCTGGTCCTGGAAATCCTTTTCACCCTTTGTGAAGCCCCCATGAGGTTTACTTTATGTCTGTTTCTCTAAGTTCTGTTCCTTTCTAGAGTCAATAGCCAGAACATCCATCTGTCATGAGGGTTCATTATTCCCAAAACTCCTGCCTTTCTCATGGGACAGTCTTTCCTCCTTCTGTAAATGTTTCTTCTGCTGCTGGTCATTAACTTTCCAGCAGACTCTGCTACCAACTCCATTTGCTGGTGAGAGGCATCTCTGATGACTTTGCTGAATCTCCAGTTGTCATTGGAAACTGGAAACTCTCATCTTATTCACCCCAAATCAAGAAAGAATAAATGCAAAAGGAACAAAGGCAAGATGTGTTGGCACACACCTGTTGACTAGGTGGGAGGAAACCTACCCTCCCCCCAGCACACAGTGCATAGCAGTCTTCCTCACTCAAGAACAACTAAGGAAAAGAAAACACACAAGGATTGAAAGGGTGTACAGCAGTCCTTTTGTATGTGATCTCAGTTCAAGCTTACTGCTTCCTGAGTCAGCACTCTTTTGCTCTCCTTAGACAATCAAAAGCTCCCACCCCCCCATTACCACACAAGATCAGCCCCTAGTCGCCCATGGCTGAAAGTAGGCTAACCAAGTATCCATATGTTGGATTTGAATCAGGCGGAAAATATAGCACATGTTCTGCATAACCCACCAAGAAGGACAAATCTGAGAATACTGAGGACCAGGTCCTAATTGATCAATCATCCCATTGTAGAAATAAGTTCATTGTGTCAATGATCACCATTATTTTACAAGGAAAAAACAATGAGTCTGAGCTCTGCAGTATAATCTGATCAGGTGATCATAATATGATAGACTGCTTTCAGCAGGAAATAATAATAATATATTTGGGAGGAATATCATTGTGAGAATGAAGCCTACTTTAGCTTAGAGTTTAAAATCTGAATCCTATATTAAATTCAATGATACCTAATGATGTGAGTCTCTAAAATAAATCTTGTAAAGATGCAACATGACATAGGATGAAGAATTAGCCTCCAAGTCAGGAAGACTTGGGCTCAAATCTTACTTTGGATGTATGGTGACTCTGAACGAATCACTTAACCTCTCTGTGTCCCAGGCAAATCTCTAAAATTATTATAATTTATGGAACAAGTGTTGATCTCTGTTGGTGGAAGAAATTTCCTCATGGAGAGCTCACAATACCATTGCAATCACAAATCCAATCTGAAGCTATATGAAAAGAAAAAGTGTGCCTGGAACCAGATAGGTAGATGTCACAGTGGATAGAGCACAAGGCCTGGAATCAGGAAGACTCAACTTCCTGAGTTCAAATTTGGCCTCCAATATTTAGTAACTGTTTGATCTTGAGCAAGTCACTTAACCCTGTTTGCTTCTGTTTCCTCATCTGTAAAATGAGCTTGAGAAGGAAATGGCAAACACCTCCAAAATCTTTGCAAAGAAAACCCCAAGTGGGTCATGAAGAGTCAGACAGGACTGAAACAACCAAACAACAGCAAAACTACCAGGTACTATAAAATTCTCAACATGCTCTAATCCTCTTGCTTCTCCCAAAATATCTGCTTAACTCAGGTTTATTCTGTTTAGGATGAAAGATGACTGAAAGCAGGGACCTTTGACTATAAAGTTTCTGATGTTGCTAAAAAAAGTTGTAAGGGCAACATTTAAAGAGGACCAAAGTCACAGTCCCATGTGCTTCTCTGCCTCTGGCCATGATCTTTTTCAGGATTATTTGGCCAAATGTGTTAAATGTACTCTGAAATATAGAAGCCCTGAGCCAAAAAGGAGCCATAATTTTCTTAGTATATTGCAATCTCCTTAAAAAGTATAGAATTGATGGCAAGGCAAAATGTTACAAGAGTAGGATTTATTCTATAAAGAAGGAGAAGAATGTTATAAACACATAATTTATCACATAGTCCCATTCCCCACACCCCAGTAAAAAGTTATCTATAATTGATATTAGAAGATTACCTTCCTGTTGAATGGTGTTACAGGTAACTGTCTTTCTCCAGTTGATGCCTTATCACTGCTAGACCTAAAATATTCAATTATTGAGATATCTTTCACTGGAGGAAGGAAAATAGACTTGATTATCTGTATTTTTTTTTTTTTAAGCCAGGACTAACAGAGTTCAAGGTTGTTCTCAGGAAGGAGTACAAGTCTCTTTCTGGTGGAGAGAGAGAGGGGCAATGAAAGTTGGAGTTAAAGCTTACCATCGACTGGAATTAATGACTGTGAATTAAGGTAGAACCCTAGTTCTGGCAATTAGGAGGCCAGTCAGTAATTATCATGTTCTTTTGTTTAGGACCACGCAGACATTGAATGGAAATTTGCACGGACCAAGTTATGGATGAGTTATTTTGAAGAAGGAGGTACTCTGCCTACTCCCTTCAATGTCATCCCAAGTCCCAAATCTCTCTGGTACCTTCTCAAATGGATTTGGACACACCTGTGCAAGAAAAAGATGAGACGAAAACCAGAAAGTTTTGGAACAATAGGGGTAAGACTACAGGATGTTAGTATAGTATTGCGCTCTCTCTCTCTCTCTCTCTCTCTCTCTCTCTCTCTCTTTGTCCTTTCACTTGTTTGCATAAGAACCTCCTTTCTTGCTTTAAGGAAGCAAATTAACCTGCTTTGTTCTCATGGATGACAAACTCACTAAGCGTTCCCATTGCCTCACTACATATTTCTATCATACTCCCACTCTCTTGTAAGAATGTATATTACTCAAACACTGATTACATATGTGGTTCAGCAGGTGATGCCCACCACTGTGACCTAAGTGCATTGTTCCTATTGCCAGCAGCAATATCACAGGATTTTCAATTGCCAACTATTTTGCCGAATTACTGCATTCACTTTGAGCCATATTAGATGCATAATAAATGAGGATGCGGTTGCAAAATTGTATTCAGGGTAATTAGAGAGATGGAGAATTGGATTTTTGTAAAAATGTGCTAGAATAATAGAGTCAGAACATTAGAAGGAGCCATCTGGACCATTTTGTACCTGAACAAAAATTTCCTCTACAATATGCCTAAGAGGTAACCATCAAGCCTTTGCTTTGAGAACTCCAATGGAAGGGTAACCCACAATCTCCTGAGCCAACCTATTCTATTTTTGAATAGCTTTAATTATCAGGAAGTTTTCCTTATGCCAAGCCTAAATTTGCTTTTTTTTTTTACGATGTACAATCATTGCTTCTATTTCTGCCCTCTAAAGCAAACAGACCATGTCTAATCACTTCAATTACTAAAAACAACTCTCATGCCCCCCACCTGCCCACTCTCACCCTCACTAAGTCATCTTCTGGCTAAATGCTGCCAGCTTTTCCCCTCTGTGTATTCTCATATGACAAAATCTTAAGGCTTCAATCAAGTAGATAGATGATGACCAATATGCTCACCATACTCCGGACAGTCTCCAGGTTTTCAATATCCAGCCTCTAGGGGGTGGGGGAAAAGCCAAGGTAGTGGAGAAAAGGCAGTCACTCATCTGAGCTCTTCCCAAAACACCTTTAAATAAGGTCATAAAACATTCTCCAGCCGCAGAACCCACAAAAGGATAGGGTGAAATAATTCTCCAGTGAAAGGCAATTTAGAAGGTCAGCAGGGAAGGTCTATCATGCCTGGGTGAGAGTAGAGCACAGTCCAGTACAAGCCTCAGTAGTACAGACCCAGGCTCAGCTAATAAGAAGCAGACCTTTGGAGCCACCTAATCAGCCACTCCAGCAGCTGATTCTATAACTCTCAGCCCACATGGTAAGGGACTAAAACAACTGGTCAGAAGGAGATTACAAGGGTCTTTTTGCTAATGCTGAGGCAGGATTCTATTGCTTTGCCCATACTTGGATCTGGGTTGCTGTCCTGGGTGTTGGTCCCAGGGCAAGGACAGCACTAATACACCAAAGCTTGTAGCCACAGTGAAGCAGGGCAAGAAAAGAGTGGTTGTGGTCACTCACAGACAAGAGCACAGGCAAGAAGAGAAGTAAACACCTCTCTTTAGATCATAACATCTTGGAAGAACTGAAAACTTATAGGTCCCTAAGACTATCTCTGAAAATAGCTGCACAAAACCCTTGAAGCTAGGGATAGTGTGCTCCCCACCCTGGAAGTAGAGACATACTTTAACGAAGACTTAAATGTCAAGTAACAGGCTGGAGAAATGAGCAAAAAATGGGGAAAAAAAACTCTACTGTAGAAAGTTATTGTGGTAATAAAGATCAAAACACACACTCAGAAAAAAATAACAAAGCCAAAGCTCCTACATACAAAGCATTCAAGAAAAATATGAATT
Source organism: Pseudochirops corinnae (assembly GCA_028646515.1). NCBI lineage: Eukaryota > Metazoa > Chordata > Mammalia > Diprotodontia > Pseudocheiridae > Pseudochirops > Pseudochirops corinnae. The sequence continues at coordinate 15,506 of JAQQSV010000294.1, read as the reverse complement.
GGTCTTAGCCCATGGAAGAACTCAGAAACAAGAACCATTCTCTAATTGCCAAATGATAAAAAACTATGCACAGTTGGTTTTCGGATGAAGTAATGAAAACTCTCTATAGCCATATGAAAAAAAATGTTCTAACTCACTATTGATTGGAGAAATGTAAATTAAAACAATTCTGAGGTACTACCTCATATCTATGAGATTGGCTAATATGACAGAAAAGGTAAATGACAAATGTTGGAAGGTATGTGGGAAAAATGAGACACTAATGGATTGTTGGTGGAGTTGTGAACCTATTCAATAAGTGTGGAGAGCAATTTGGAATTATACCTGAAGGGCTATAAAACCATGCATGCCCTTTGACCTAGCAATAGCACTACTCAGTCCGTATCCAAAAAGACATAAAAAACAAAAAGCAAAGAACCTATATGTACAAAGATATTTATAGCAGCTCTTCTCTGGGGGCAAAGAGCTAGAAATTGAATAGATGCCCGTCAACAGGATTTATACAATTAGTAAATGTCTGAGGCCAGATATGAACTCAAGATGAATCTTCCTAGGGGTGGATAGGTGGCACAGTGAATAGAGCACTGGCCCTGGAGTCAGGAGGATATGAGTTCAAATTTGGACTCAGACAGTTAACACTTACTAGCTATGTAACCTTGGCCAAGTCACTTAACCCCAACTGCCTTGCCTTCCCCCTCCAGAAAAAAAAAAGAAGATGAATCTTCCTGATGCCAGGTCGGGCACTCTATTATACCTAGTTGTCTTTACATATAGTAGGTGCTTAATATTTGTTGAATTGATTTGAATTCCTAAAATTTTATGCATTGAACTGAACACAATGCCTTAAATGAAATCTGACCAGGGCTCAGTTTATAGGGACTATCATTTTTCTATTTAAATTAGCTTTTTTCTGACTGTCATGTCAAAAAGATTTGAACTTGGTAAGACCATGGTCCCCCACTGCATCCGGGACCATCTCCAATTGTCCTGATCCATATCTGGCCACTAGACCCAGTTGGCTCCAGAGGAGGAAGTGAGGCTGGTGACTTTCACAGTCCTCCTTCACTTACATCCACTTCACTTGCATGTTGTGACATCACCTCCCTGATGCCATAGTCTTCTTTGAGAACCAAGTACAAACAATAGCACAAATCCACTTAATTCCTTAGATATTTTTGTAGATAACCTGGTTAGCAGTCACCTTTGTACATTTAAAGTAGTTTTGTTTTTAACCCAAACGTTGGGTTTTATATTTATTCCAATTAGATTACTTCTTATTAGACTTGGTCCAATATTAGATATTTTAGTTTTCCATTACATTCTTTTTTTCTTCTGCTTCAGATTTGGTCAGTATGTCATCTATTCCTCTTCTCCAAGTCTAACAACATAATGTTTACCAACACAGAGCAGAGGGTACAGCTTTGAGCCACAACTACATATTTTCTTATAAGCTGATATCAAACTATTAATATCTACTTTTAAATCTGACTTTTGAATAAATTCTTAATTCTCTCAATTGCCTTCATCTAGTGCATGTCTCTTCTTTCTGTTTTTCTTTTCTTAAATAACATAATTTGGGTAATGGATTTGCTAGGATTTAGACAAAACTATATCTACAATATTCCCCTGATGGGAAATTTCCAAAGGAGAATGAAGTTCTTCTGTTCTAATGAAACGGTACAAACTAACCTTAATGATATGTGCTAGAAATGGGCCAAATAACTAGAATCAACTGATCTTGTTATGGTATGTGGATTCCACTATCTTGCCATGTATGAAACTTCCCACATTTGCCCTTCTTGACCTTTCAAAGATCAATGACTGGCTCAGCAATCACATCTGCCCATTCTTCCCCTAAGGATGTTGCTAGTAGTTATTGAGGCAACTCACCAGTGCATCTCTTCTCACTTCACTAGCATTTCACTGTTGCACCAAACTCTCATTCATTTTGCTAACTTCCTTTCCCCTTTATTCTTTCTGGTTAAGTTTGGGTTCTTCTCTTTTCTTCTCAGTACTTTCTCATGCTTTTATTATTCAATCTCCTCAAATCATCCTCTTCCCCTTTCACCTCCAGTCCTTCTTATCTTAATACTGTTTTTATCCTCCTCTACTTTCTTCTCCCCTACACTCCCTAATCTTTCTATACTCCCCTATTCCTTCTCTTTCTTCCTCTGTTCCTTCTCCCTTTATCCATTTCTTCTTTTTTTCTCCTTTCATTTTCTCTCTCTCCATATCCTCCTTCCTCACAATAAGCTCCCTGGTAGTAGACCTTACCATCTTTGGAAGACTCTTCCATACTGAAAAACAAAAATGCTAGGATTTCCCACAGGGAACCCAGGGACCTAGATCTATATACTAACTACCTCAACTGCTTTGGGTAGATCACTTTCCTTCCTTTTGTCTCATATCTCTTTTTTATGAAAAAGGCACAATGTCATACACCTGCTAATTTTCGCTATAACAAGTTTTCTGAGTATCACTAAGTTAACAATATCTATACAGCACTTTGATCACAATAGAAGACTTTTCAGACAGACTAGATTAATATAGATAGATATTGGGAAATAGCTTTAGATTTTTAATAATTTTTGTCTTCAGCCATTTTGTGACTCCTGACTAGACTTTCTTTTAACATCGTAAATTACCATTTTCTATCTATGCCTCCATACATCAATAAATATTGTCATACCTAACTTTTTTTCTAAGTGAGGTTCACTAATGTTTTTAATACTTCATTGGTAATATTAATTTGATGGACAAATTTGAATAGGCATCCTATAGTTAGAAAAGATAGCTAGAGGACCTTTGTCCAATTTCCATTTCCCTCAGTCGTGGATAGCATTGTAAGGTAGAAGCTACTAAACAAACATGAATTTATTCTATGTTATCTCCCAAGGTCAGATTTCAGTGCATCTTGACTTTACAATTCTGCTCCCCAGCAAATTCTCTCACTCTCTGCAGGAAAAGTAACTTCAGAGTCAAATAGTTTCTTTGTCATTTCTTAACTATTAAAAGGGTTTTGTAAAAAAAAGTACAGGTTGAAAAGAAGAGAGAGGGAAGCAAGTTGAACAAGAAAACAGGCTGTTGAATAAGAAAACTTGGAGGAGGAAAACAATTTTAAGGAAAAGAAGGTAATCTGAAAGCACTAAAGGAAATATAATCAACTCTAAATTATACATGTTAGTGAAGGCAAGGTGTGTTGCATGTAACCTAGGATTATGGATAATATAATCAATATTTTACTTGTTTCTTAAAGGTAGTTTTAAAAACCATACAATTCAATACAGAGCTCCATGAATGTGAGTCAGCCCTGGGCAAAACTATAAAGAATAATATGGATTAAGGCACTAAAGCGTGCTTCCACCTTGCTTTCTTATTCCTTTCTCCTCCATCTAGATGTCCTTTTCTCATATCTTCATATCTAGCTCTACCCCTTACCCTCAGAATGCTAAAATTTGATTCCTCCACTGCAGCTGGTACTTTGTGGGGTTCTCTTGGGCCTATTTAACCAAATTCTGAAAAGAAAGTTAATGAGACAATTTTTGATAAAATGCTAATGACTGATAATTTTAAAATATGTTACTTTTCACAGATGTCCTTGTAATTTAAAATTAAAAGTCATGGAGACTCTCAGGACGGCGTAGTATTTTTTATCAGATTTGCAAGAATGCAAAACGTAAGGATATAGTTGAGATCCAAAAAGATATTGAACAGATTAGAATGCATAACTGGATCTAATAAAAGTAAATTTTGCTTGGATTAAAAAAAATTCTGTTTTCTCAGTGAAAGATGAGGGATTCACTGAATTTTCTTGGGCAGGAGAATGATGTGTAAATAAAGTCTTCACTTCTATTAACACAATAAGAAGGAATGTGGGTTGTGCCAATAAGAACTTAGAACTAAGGTTTTCTACTGGCTACATACAATGTCAGTCTTCAAGATTTTACCATAATCCAAAATTATTTATGTTTTATTTGGAAAGTAAGTATGGGTGTTTCTGGTATCTTTTGAATTCACTTGAAACTAATTAAAACCACATAGGGTCAACTAAGAAATTCGTATTCCTCATCTGCCCCCAATCCTCAATCCCTGCCTAATTCCCACCAAATATTATTCAAATTTATTTTTGCTTCTCCCCAGAAGGCCTCCCCACATTAAAGAAGCAACATAAGCAGAGTTTTCCTTCTCTAAAATTTCTGGGTTATAAAATAGACTTTCAGATATCTGCATGCAACTATTTGGTCCTCCTCAATCTTTTCTTCTCCAAGTTCATAGTATCATACATGCAAGACTGACTGGCCATCAAGGCCAGACATTTTGTTATATTTATTTTTTATCAATTTTTTGTTCAAAGAACAAAAATCAATTTTCTCTCCCTTAAACTCCCACACCTACCACTGGGGAAAAAAAAAGAAAGGAATAAAAACAACTCTTGCCACAAATATGTGTAGTCAAGGAAAATTAATTTCTAAAATGTTTGTGTCCAAAATATATGTCTCCTTCTGTGCTCTAAGTTTCTTGCCTGCCTCTCTGCTAAGAGATGTGCACCATGTTCATCATCAGTCCTTTGGAATTATGACTAGTCATTGGATTGATGAAAGTTATGAAGGCTTTCAAATTTATTTGCTTTGGCAGTGTTGTTACTATATAAATTATTCTCTCATTTCTGCTCACTCCATCTGATATCAGTTCATACAAGTCTTCCCAAGTTTCACTGAAACCATCCCTTTCATCATTTAGTATTCTAGTACTAAATTGTGACATAATTGGGGTCGCATTCTTATATCATGACTTGTTCAGCTATTCCCCAATTTACGAATGCCACCCTAAGTTTGCAGGCCTATGCTGTTACAAATAACAAAAAGCTTAAAATATTCTTATGTATATAGATCCTTTTTCCTCTTTCCTCGATTTTTTGGCAATTCTTTTCTTTTACATATGCACAAAATGAGGCGAAAAGACTTTAATTCATTTAATTTTTTTCTATTGTTTCACCCAATTGGTCTCCAATCTGATCTTTAAAAAAAAAAATTGCACGATTTGAATATGAATTTTTGACTCCAAATCTAGTGCTTTATTCTTCTGTGCCACGTAGAAGAGGGAAATATTGTTCAAAGGGAATGCTTTAAGATTTTGCAATGCATTTTATGTCTTTCATGCTATTCTTATAGAGGTAAGTGGAGAGATTGTGATTTCTATAGCCTAGTAATAGTGTAAACACCTCCCTAATAATCAGAGTGAAATGGACTGCCTCAGAAAGTGCTGGTTTCTTTCCACTAGCAGTCTTCAAGCAAAGACTACATGTCCACTCGTAAGGCATATTGTGGGGGAAGTATGGGTGATACTAGATGGTCTCTGAAGTCCCTTTCAACTCACCTTCCATGTTTCTAATTCTTGGATCTCATCCAAGATATTTGATGACCCAAGTCTTAATTCCAAGATTTGCCTTATTCCTGATTTCTGCGCTGCTAGCTAGTCTTCCTACTGCCTACTGTGGTGACCCTGTATATCCATATTCATCCTGACTTGAGTAGGGCAGTATTCTAGATTAGCCTTGAAATAATTTCTTCTGACTTCTCTGTTTGCAGTGACCTAACTTCCAGCAACCATTCCTCTTCCTCTCATACTGTCATTTATTCACTTTACATGCCTAGCAAAGGGTTTAAGCTATAATGGGCATCAATTCAATATTGGTCATGTCCATAGTCCAGAATGTGATTACTGTCAAGCTTATCTGTCCATTAATGGGTCACAGATGATACTATTGAAACTATACCTGCCTATTTGCAGTTTGTAGTTGGCCTTCCTTTTAGAATCAGAGAGACTTGGCATGTTTTAAAGATGAAACAATCACTAAACCTCAAACCCTTTATTGAATGAAATGGTTATCAGGGTGCAAGAGGGTGCAAGCCCATCATCCAGAATAGTTTCCCACCCAGCAGTCATGAACTCCCCCCTGAAAGAGATTATTGTTAAAACTTGTTGTAAGGAGGTAGGGGCAATAAACACATTATAATTTGTGGCTAATGATAACTCTCTTTATTCTCTGCTTCTGTTTAGTCAACTCTTTTTTTTTTTTTTTTAAGTAATCACCTTCTCATTGAACTGAATAGAGTATTTTTACCTTGCCTGTATGAAAAAAGCCTTTCTTAGTGTTCATCAACCTTTGATATGATTTTTCTTTCCTTACAGAACCTAGAGAAATCCTGTATCTATTTGTTCAAAGAAGTAAGGTGTTCACACTCTAATTAACCTAAAGGGCAGGCTATGTTTGTGGGAGCGAATCTTTAATTAGAATATGCCACATCAGAACATTAATGCTTTTGGCCAAAGATCACAACCATAAAACACAACCTGTCTAGTTTTTAGATTAAGATAAAAGATAATATTTGAATTTCTTTAGTTTTACAACAGTATTATCTATTATACAGCTTTGACAAGGAGAGCCAAGAGTATGGGTTTGATCTTCAAACAGAACTAATGAGTTCACTTTGCTGTTTGGCCCCAGGCTGCACACCTACATCTCTGTCTAGCCATCTCTTAGACAGATGTGCATTGTTTTGTTACTAGGGGACTGGAGATGGTGGATGGAAATGCCTAGTTCATTATAACTTTGGGAGACATAGGGGAGTGCAGTTCATCTCCATTAGATTCCAGACCAATTCAATTTAAGGACAATGTATTAAGGCATATAATTAACAAAGGGGCAGTATAATATAGTGAACAGAGAGCTGACCTCTTAACCACGAAGATCTGGGTTCATGTTCTACCTCTGACAAATACTGGCTGTGTGACACTGAGCAGTCACTTAATTTCTCAAAGTCCTAGGCAGCTCTGTAAAACTGATCATAAGTGGCAGAGAAAGTGCAGACCTGCTTTATGGGGGGCAGAGGGTTCTCCTTATCTGAGGCTCCTCTATGCAGTTGAAATCACAGAACCTGTCCCTCTTTCTTTTTAAGAGCCTATAGAAATCACATACTTGAACAATGCATTATCTTAAGTGTTGGAGATACAAAATCAACAAATAAATAAATGAGTGGATGGATTGATTGGATAACTGATGGATGAAGAGTCTCAGCTCTCAAATTTTGGTATTACAATAAGAACTTATTCAAAATCATTGCTACTTCTACTTCATGACCTTCACTAATTATAGTTGTAAGATCAGGAAATGGAGGAAGAATTCAGGGCAATCACCTTCCTGTTAAACCTATCTTCTTCCTGATTCACAAAGTCTTTGTGCAGGGTACACCCCATTCCCATTTCCCCCCTCCCCATAGAAACCTGGCTTCAAGAGATGAAATCAGAGACGAGTAGGATTAGAAGGGACCTGAGACGTTTCCTGTTCTACTTCCTCAGTTTATAGATTATTAGAGAAAAGATTCTGTATTTCATATAAAAGTGTTTTAAATACTCAGTTTGATCATGATAAGTCTGTCCATTTTATTCGATGTCATTTATCTAAGTTGGAACACAGTCCAACAGATCCCAAAATATAGATTTTTACCATATGCAAAAGAATAAAGCTGGAGAATTTTTCTAGCATTTCAATAGCCCTGGCCCCTTTCCCATTATATTTTCTTTTCTTTTTTTTTCATTGCTTCATTTGAAAAGCAGAACCTTGTAGGCTGCCTCCCTTGAGGAATGAAGAAAAGAATGAAACAGCCCAAGGCCTATACCAGTCCTAAGAACAGCAGCAGACCAAAACTAGAAAGGAAATGAGAGAGAACTACCCTGAAAATTGACTGCAGGGTACCAGCTGCATGAAGTGAGACTGACATTCAGTATAGTAGACCTGGAGATAACTAGAATTTGTGAGAAAGAAAAAGTGTCACAAACTATTCCCTGGAGCCTTCTGCCCCATAGCAATCAAGCCCTCCCTTTTCTGAAGCAACTTGACACTTTTATCGAAAGCTCTAGCTTATACCACAGCATCACATGTCTCTGGGCAGTCTATCTCCACTGAGAGGTTCCCTATGGCGTTAGAGCTGAGATTTAGAATCCTCTGTTCTCTGCTCCCAGATAATCAGGATGAAGCTCCGATAAGTTGCTTATATTCATAGAGCTATGAGTTCTGACCAAAGCAGGCACCCCTTCCCTTTAAAAGTAAGACTGGCAGGGCCGTTTTGTACACAGTCCTTTAATTAACATGCCATCTGTGCAGCCATTCAACAAACACATAATAAGTGTCTACTATTGGATAGTGCAGTGAATAGAGTGCCGGGCCTGTATTCAAGAAGAACCAAGTTTAAATACAGACTCAGGTATTTGTGACCCTGAGCAAGTCACTTAACCTCATTTTGCCTCAGTTGTCCCATTTGTAAAATTGGGATAGTAATAGCACCTAGTTCCCAGAGGATAAATGAGACAATATCTGTAAAGCATTTAGCACAGTGCCTAACACAGAGCAAGAGATACATAAATAGGTTATTATGATTAGATTATTATTACATTTAAAGCACTATGCTAAGTGATGAATAAACAAAGATAAAAGCAAGACTAGCCCTTGTCCTTGAGGAAATTACACTTGACTCTGTGGGACATAAGATCACAAAAATAATGATCCCCAAGAGAAATAAATTGGGGAGCGAGTCAGTTTTGATAATTGGAGGGATCAAGGAAGGCTTCACAGAGGAGGTGACAGCTAAGTTCAGCCTAGAAGAAGGACAAGGATTCTGAAAATCAAAGATGAGAAAGGAATTAATTCCAGGAGCAAGAACACAGAAGTAAGAGACAGAGTACTGAGCTTAGCAAAATGACTCCTAGTCCAGAAAACATCCTTAGCTGTAGCATTTCATGCTTTAAAATATGTTGATCATAAAATGATTTCTAGTCATCTAGTCCATCACCCCATCTCTAGGCAGGCCTACATTTAAACCTTTCCAGATTGGTGGCAAACTATCTTGCCTTTAAGGAATTTCAGAGGAGGAAAATACAGAAATGAATCCATGCCAGCAGAAGGTAATGCATGATTTATGTCCCCTAACTAAATTTTCCTCCATTATTAGTAGTAACTAATATTGCATAAAGCACTTAAAGGTTTTCAAAGCATTTTATACATCAGCTGAGGAAGTAATTATAAAGTGTTTAGCCCAGTGCCTGTCACATAGTGAGTAAAACATAAATATTGGCTATTATCAATATTATTATTAGTTATTTTTATACATTTGCAGTAGGTGGTAGTATTATACCCATTTTATAGATGAAGAAACTGATGCTAAAAGAGATCAAGTAACTTTCCTAGAGTTACACAGCTAGCAGATACCAGAGGGGAAATTTGAACTTTGGTTTTCCCAGCTTTAAATCCATTGCTCTATCCACTGAACCAAATTGTACCATGGACTTACTGAGAAACCAAACATGAACATCTCCCAAATTCAAATCGTTCAGTGTTCTTGTCATGTGGAGTCTATCAATAAAGCTAGTAATTACTTTATTGTTGTTCATTATAATGTTTGTTCTTTGCCAGTTAACAGGAGCTGAGGCATGTTGGTTAAGTTCAGAGAATGTGGGCAATCAAAGATGCAAGACTGGAGGTCAAGAGAGGAGTTGAAGCTGAATAAAGAGCCCTGGCAATCATTAGCACTGAGATAAGTGAGACATATGCAATCATTAAGCAAGAATATAGAGGGGAAAAGAGGACTGAAACACTTATGGTGAGTGGGAAGGACATTTCAAGAAGATTCAGACAATTCTGAGAAGGAACAGCCAGACAGGAGAAGGAGAACCAGGAAAGCTTAGTGTAGTGAAAACTGAGAAAGAAGAGAATATCCAGGGAGAGTCATTGAGAGTGTTAGAGGCTGCAGAGAAGTCAAGACTGATGAAAGGCCATTGGATAGAAAGACCATGTCACTTATCCCTGAAAAATGCTCTGAAACATGTTTTACTTTATGTTCAATGTCTTCAGCCTTCTTAAGCATCATATGAGCACTTGCTGGAAGTGTCTAATATCAGTAGCCCAGGGAGCTCTTATTACTCTGTTTTACTAATTTATCACCTCCCCTTAATGTTCTTAGCAAATGTTCCTAATCTTTTTTTTTTTTTTTTTTGCTTTTTTGTAGGGCAGTTGGGGTTAAGCAACTTGCCCCAGGTCACATGGCTAGTAAGTGTTAAGTGTCTGTGTCCAGATTTGAACTCAGGTCCTCCTGACTTCAGGGCTGATGCTGTATTCACTGTGCCACCTAGCCACTCCCTCTTAAGCTTTTTAGTGTGTTATGGGCCCCTTTGACAGTCTGATGCAGTTATGGACCTCTTCTCATAGTAATGTCTGTTATCTACATTTATAATTGAAGAAAATGCCAATTTTTCATGGAAGTTTGAAGAATGTAACTTTTTTTCTCTCCATCCAAATTCATAGACTCTTTGGCAGTCTATGGATTCCAGATTATGAAGTCTTGATCTAGACTGGCCATCAGCATTTCCTTATATAAGTGGTCTTGACCAGACCCTTTGGTCATAAAGGTGAAGAAAAATGCTTTAACAACTAATGTGAATAGTTATTTGGTTTGGGTAGAAATCATTTTAAAATGCCATTGTAAATATGGCTTTTCATAAGAAGTGAATAAAAATCTGCTTTAATATTTAAAAGGCTATTTTGAAGTGTTAATAAAATGCTTTTAAATATGTATCTGAGAGTTGAGCCATTGTTATGATCCCTGTCCCATTTACATTACTCATAAATGACAGTAAATCTCCCATTTCATTATGCCATAATAAAATTTTAACTAGAATTTTTTTTTCATGTGGGTCAAAATAGTGGAAGGGAAGGGGCATTGGCAATGCAAGAGTAGTCTGACAAGGGTTGTTACATACAAACAGGAGTGTGGTATGTTGCTAGAGAATCTAGCCTTTTTCTAGTCTCTGCTGTTCAGATCTGGGATGAAGGTGCCAAGATGGGGTGGGGAGAGGGACCATAAAAATGACAGGATGTAAGAGAACTGAAAGGTTCTTAAGAAGTCGCCTAAGATAAGAGATAGGGGTGAGAAGGAGCGAGACCCCTGATGGTTGGCACTCTAGATCACAGCTTTGGTGGTTTTGTGCTCTGCCTCCAGGATATACATACATATATATATATATATATATCAGAGATCCTCTGTAAATCCTCTGCTTTTCAGAAGTTTTCTTAAGTCTAACTTAATCTATCTTTTTCTTTAAGATATCCCATTTCCTCTGTATTTTTAAAAATTATTTAGGAGGCAGTAAGATGGGACAATGTATTGATTGTTGGACTTGGAGTCAGGAAGACCTAGGTCACACCCTGACTCAGACACTTACTGGATAATGATCCTGGCAAGCACTAAACCTCTCTCACCCTCAATTTTCTCATCTGTCAAATAGGAACTACTTTACACAGTTGTTGTGAGGTTCCAGTGAGTTGACACATGTAAAGTATTTTGCAAATCTTAAAGTGTTAGAAATGCTAGCCATGATGATGATGATGATGGTGATGATGATGGTGATGATGATGATGGGTAGAGATTAGCGGCTTATTATAAAGTGGTTTATGCTGATTATCAATTAGCAATGTTGATTAGTAAATTTTAGTATGAGAAATACCTATTAAACTACACAGTTTTAAGAATTCTGTCCTTAAAAAGAGAACTGATTGGGATCTGTAGCATGTACCATACAATATGCCTACCTATTCTAATCCAATTGAGAGGAATGCCCACTGACTATAACAAGGCAGTTGGGTCTTGAATAAAGATAAATTAGTATTGGAAAGTCAAGGATATGGACTATATATGCCAACTGACTCATTTTTCCTCTGTGTATTGCATAATTGAATAATACTGGATTAGGAATTAGGACATGTATGTTCTTGTTCTTCCCTTTTCATTAACCTGCTATGATGATCTTTAGTACATTATTTCAACCATGTCAGATCAGTTTCCTCATCTACAAAACCAAGGAGATTGAATTACAGGGTTTCTACAGCTCCTTCCAACTCTGCCACTAAATCAAAATTTTTGTTATTACTTTGTTTTTAATCCTATAAATGCAAGTTTCTTTCTACATTAAATTTACCTTTTCTACTGAAGAGTGTAATTGGGTATATTTTATTATCTTATATGTGCCTGTACGTATCATTTATATGTATACAAATATACAATACATGCTTGCATATATGTGCATATGTGTACATACATATTAATGTTGTATACACATGTGTGCAAATATAGTCTATATACATACATGTGTTTGTGCATATATACAGTATATATGTATGCGCAAAAATAAACATCTTATATATACATTGTATATTTACACACAAAGATATACAGATACACATAAATATTCTGGTTCTACCACTTATATACAAATACACTTTGGGATCATCATGTAGTCTATTTAGGGGATCCAGTTAACACTAATTTAAGTAAAATGTAAGTAGGAAGATAAATTTGACATCTGACCCCCAAATATCCCCCCAGTAGCAGAACATTTATTCCAAAGGTGAATACAAATAAAATTATTATTTATATTATTCACATCACAATGAACCTGCATTCTTGAAGATTCTTGATTAGTATCTATGACTAATGACTAATAGTATAAGAAAATCCAAAATGGTGGCAATTAAAAATCCAGATTTGCTTACAATAAAACAACACGCTGGAATTGAGAATTTCAGGCATGTTTCAATATCACAAAATTCCATGGTGCCGTAGTGAATAGAGCTGGCAAGCAGAAAGACCTAAATTCGAATTCTGCCTCAGATACTTACTTGCTGTGTAATCTTGGCAAGTCATGGCCTCTCAGACTCACAAATCTAGAACTGAAAAGTGTGTTGCAAAAGAAAGTGATAAAATTAGAGTCAAAAGAACTGGATTCATTTCCTCACTTTACTATTTTACTACCTAAGTGACCTTCGATGAATAATTTAACCTGATTGGGATCTACAGGGACTACCATACAATATACCTACCTATTCTAATCCAATTGAGAGGAATGCCCACTGAATATAACAAGGCAATTGTGTCTTGAATAAAGATAAATTAGTATTGGAGAGTTAAGGATATGGACTATATTCTTAGTTTCTTCATCTGTAAAGTAAGCTGATCGAACTTAGTTAATTTCTAAGGCCCCATCCAGTTCTCAATCTGGATCCCTTATCATGTGCGATAAAGAGTAAAACTTCTTTCTACATGAAATCCACCTTTTCCATGGAAGTATGTGTCTGTGTGTGTGTCTGTGTGTGTGTATATATACACACACATATAATATACAATCATATATCATATCTTAAATGGACCTATAAAAATATATGTAAACATATTCATTTTGTGTTATAATATAGATAAGATATATGTACTTATATAGACATGCATGCATATGTATATATACATAGCTTGTCAATATATGTATATACACATATATCCATTTCCATTTACACATATTTATACTGTTTACATGTGCATACGTATGAATACATGCATTGCATTACCATTTGCATGTATTATGTGTATATGTACATATACATGTATGTACATACATATATACATATTTTTCTCTTCTTTGGTATGTAAACTCCTTGAAGCCAGAGGGGTTTTTTTTTTTTGTTTTTTTTCTCTGTATCCCCAGCACTTAGCATAGTACAAATGCTTGTTAATTAAGTGAACCTAATTTGGAAGAATGGTGTTAAAGAACTTGGTATAAAATTAGAGTTATTTTAGTTTTTCAAATTTAATTTGACTAAAGGAAATCTGGAAGGATCAAGTCCTTTGCCTTATTCCAAGTAATATTGGTTATGGCATTACTAATAGTCTTGAATTGTTTTTGGATTGTCTCATTAAGAATCCAATAACTCCATCTGGTGGTTGATTTTTAAATATTGCATATTCAATTTGCTCAAATTGATTCTCATTTTATGTAGACCTTATAGAAGTTATCATCTTTAAAACTCCAGTTTAAGATTCCTTTGGGTTCTGAGTACTCTTATCACATTTAAACATCCATAAATTTCATAAGAAATTGAACAGTGTTCAAAATAATTAGTGGCTTTCACTCATATGCATTTAGCAAGCCAGATCCTGTCCCATCTGTTCCTTAGAATTATACTAATCATTCTGAATCACAAATGTGTTTTTCATGGCCAGTGGAGAATCACATCCAGTCATTCCACTCAAGGAAATAAAATGTGTATCTTGTGAATACTTTGTTGAAGTATGAATCTATGATTATTCATGGATTTAGCTCTTATTAGAATTCTATTTTACCTGTTTCACAGTCCTACCATGAAGAATAAAAAAAAAAACATTACTAAAATCAAGATCCTTTGTCTTATTAGGAAAATAGATAATTATTGCTCAGTTATAAGTATATATTCAGAATATTTGAAATTAGATTGTGCTGGGTTTTTTAAATTATATAACCTATGTCATTCCTTTTAATTTTTTGGTAAGTATAGCAATAGTAATAGGTTTACTTCAGTCTTTAGGTATAATCTCCCTCCTACATTATTATAGGTATTGCCCAATTCCTTCACCATCTCAAGGAGATATTACCCATATCATCATGTTTTACAGTTAACTCTTTTTTTTAAAGGTCTATTATCAGAGCTTTCTTCCTAGTTTGGTTTTCTACCCTTATGATCACTTGAGCTTTTTTCTAGTCTCTGGCTCCATTTTATTTTTTTGTGAGCATAATAATAAATGTTTCCTGCTTTCTATCATCTGTGATTACTTATCCATTATTATCTGTTAGACAAGCAATACTTCTTTTATTTTCCTATGGTTCTAACATATTCAAAGAATCTGCCTCTGTTCTAACTTTCATTTTATATCTTATTTTCTATATTGTTGTTTATGTTCCTTTCCTATTTATTATTTCAATGTACTCTTATAATTCTTATAAGAAATCTACTTTACATGTAAGCAAATGTCTCTTTCCTTTTCAGAGAAGAACAGCTGATAATTTAAGAAGACATCATCAGTATCAAGTAAGTCGCCTATTATATGTTAATTTAAGGCTTTGTAATATTTTCTTTTCAGTGGGGACTTAAAACTGAAACTACAATCAGCTATTTAACATCAGTACTATTATTATTCAATGTCTTAGGAAGTGATGAGGAACCTGGTGAAGAGATATGTTGCAGCAATGATTAGAGATGCTAAAACTGAAGAAGGCCTTACTGAGGAAAATTTTAAGGTAACCATGTCTATGTTTACCATTGCAAGAGAAACTGCATTCTTTTAATAACTGGACATAACACAACATGTCCTAATTTTCATATAATAATAGCCTGGAACACAGCTAAATCCCTTATTAAGGCTTTACATACATTTCCTCATTTGATCACTACAGCAATACTGTGGGTATTATTGCCATCTGAATTTTACAGATGAGAAAACTGAGTCTGAGAGGCCATGACTTGCCAAGATTACACAGCAAGTAAGTATCTGAGGCAGAATTCGAATTTAGGTCTTTCTGCTTGCCAGCTCTATTCACTACGGCACTATGGAATTTTGTGATATTGAAACATGCCTGGAATTCTCAATTCCAGT